>JAWWMN010000069.1:13377033-13407019 GCA_035047745.1 Catamblyrhynchus diadema | reverse complement strand
CTCTCCTCCCTCCATTCCCTTTCCCAGGCCCATTCTCAGTGCTGTCCCTCACTCTGGCAGTTTTTATCCCCGTGCCCAAAGGCAGAAGGAGGAGAGGAAGGGCAGGATGTGCTTTCTGCCTTCACCAGGAGGATTTGTTTTCCTTCCTGGCCGGTGTGGAGAGGAGGGATGGAGCAGCGTGCAGGAGCACCGGGAGATCCCAGAATATCTGCCCAGCCTTTTACTCCTCTCCCAGATTCCCATCCCATAGCAACATGCTGACAAATGAAGAGCTGCCATCCTATATCCAGCGCTCCAGCTGTCAGCCTGGAGCAGTGCATCTCCTTGCTGGAGCACAGCCTTCCCTTTGTTTCAGCTTCGGAAATAAAATGGGGAATTTGCAAAATAAAGGGGGGAGGATCCTTTTCTAAGGTAATAAAATCACTAATCCTTTTTACAGGTTCATAACTGCATTGACTGCTTTGAACAAGGAGGCACACAGTGAATGTTAATGGATTTGTAGTAACAGTACACCTTGTATTTAATATAATAACCAGTTACATAAAGTCAGCAGGCTCACTAAACTCACCTATACTTAATTTTATAAATATTTCCATTGATTTAAATTACTCTCAGTAAGAAACATTTGTCACCTGAACAGCCTTTGTTTTTACTTGACCATTTTTCAAGGGAGGAAAAAGACTTGAATAATCCCAATTTTGATGCTGGCTCAGAGAGGGTGGACCACTGCCCTAATGTCCTTGACTTTCATGTCTGACACAGGAATAGGTCCAAGGTAATGTGAGTTTTGGGGCTTTTGAAAACCTCATTTTGTAGGAGCAAGTATCTTACAGAGGCCCAGGCTGCAGAGGAGGCACGAGTCTCGCTGAAAGCTGTTCATAATTTAATTAAAAGTCAGAGATGGCCACGGGAACAAGAGAAACATCGATGGTCACAAACAGAGCAAGGCATCACCACACCCATTTCACAGATGGAGAATGTGCTTGGAAGGGCACAGGATTTTCCCCAAGACACAAGCGTGGGACACAACCACTGAAGCCAGGGAATAAAACCTTTAAAGAGCACATACAATGTGTGTCACATTGCCATGTGCCAGCCAATGAACCAAACCCATGGATCTGGCGGTAATTAGCCCAAGGAGAGGGAGAATGGGAAGATGCTCCAAGCTTGGATGTTTGCACACACACCCCTTTTTATTCACCAAAATGGAGAAAGTAATTTTTTGTCCTTTCTTTCCTCAAGAAAGGCCCAAGGGCTGGATTTGCCCCTCAGCTGTTTTCCTTGGGAAAGGCTGCACAGGGTTGCTGAGGCCACAATTTGGGATGGCAGTCAGATGCAGACAACCTAAATCCAGATTTTTCATCAAAATGAAACAAAGGAATCCTAATGCCATGAAATATTAAACTTTTATCAGGGATTCTCTCATTGTTTGCAAGCCAAAGGTACTCAAGGAAATTCCATTATTTTTAAAAAAATCCTAGAACTGTTAACTTAAGTTTGCAGGAGCTGCTCATTTACAACACAACAAAAATTGTCTGTAGCATTCCCAAAGTCTGCTCTAAGGATGTGTCTTGGACTGAAATATTTGTTAATACAAGACTTCAGCCAGTCTGCGCATGAAATGAACCCAAATAAAAACGTAAACCCAAGTATTATTAATGTAACATCATGCAAAGCAATAGGAAATTGTAACTGCAGAAAAAGCAAGAAATCACTCAGGAAAATATCTGCTGTTTCAAGACTGAAGTTGAAATGAATTCCTAGAATCTTAAACTCTATCTTGTCAATAGATGAGGGGTAAGCAGCACTAAAGCAGGTGTTAAAAGCAGTCACAGGAATTAAGGGCAGCTCACCCCAGGAGCTGAGAAGAATTCAGATGTACTTTGTATTCCTCTGGCTCACTTGGGCTCACTTGTAGAATTTTCTTCCCCTGTATCTTTTAATTTGCTGAATGATTCAAGAGAATCCAACACTCCTACATTTAATTAGCTTTATAAATCAAAGGTGACAATTCTTTAGTAAGTAACCTGTATTATTTCCCAGCGTGGCAAGCTAGAAAAATGCTGACAAACTTATTTATTGACCTGTTGTGCTTTGCAAGGACAGCCAATGTTGTATTGATCCAGCCATCCCAAATCCTGTAGCAGGGCAATAACATCCCAGAGCCTCCCCATCATCACTATTCCTACAGGAGTGATATCCCCCTGCCCTGAAAATGCAAATGTTCCCATCCCCCTCCTCTGCTTTGGGGAATTATTGTTAGGAATTAAAGGAGAGGAGAGCAGGAACCTTCACATTTCCTTGGTTTGCCTCTTTCATCAGCAGTGCTTGCTTGGAACTTTGCTCGCAACTTTATTTCCTCGCTGATCTTTCCCACTCCCAGCACTGCCTGAATTCCCTTTGTGTCACCCAGGAACCCACAGCCCTGCATGGGAAAACCTCCACAAAGTCACCAGGCTTGACTTCACACTCCCTCAGGTTCCCTCCTGTAACACGTGGATTTAAGGCAGATTTTAAAAAATCTGAAAAGTCTGAACGCACCAAAGTCTTTAGGAGATCTGCATTTCCATTTGTAGTTCTTGGCAAAATAAAACAAATAAATGAAGACTTCAGCATTCGACCTACTGGGATCCCTCACCTGACAGTCACTCATGAGTCAGGGTGACAAGGTCACGTTCCTTATTCCTTATTCATTTAACTGTTTGATAATTGTAAGTAGCAATGGAAAGCAGGCAATCCTCACAGTTAATAATCTTCCCAGACCCCAGGGTACAGGGCTGGAAAATGGAGGGAACAATGGGGAAAAGTTAAAAATTGTTTCCATTATCTATTACCATCAGGAAAAGGGGGGAAAATGTATCTTTGGAAAGACATTTTCATTTACATTTCTAGCAAAACCCACCCTGAACATATCAGCCAGCTAAAAAAATAGGGAACACACTGAAAATAGTTTGGAATATTATTATGATCTAGCTGATGTTCTCATTTCCCCATGTGCATTTTTATGCAAATGCTGTTAGTTTCACCACCTCCAACCATCCTGAATTCCCACTGAACCATGGCAGAGCTGAAGATCTTCATCAGCACATTATTTCATAACATATTTATTATTTTAGATCTTAAAGATATTTTAGATATTAATTATTTTAGATATGAAAGCACCCAGGCTGGGGGGTTTGGGTGCCAATGACAAAGGCCACAAGTCACAAACCACTTTCCCTCCCCAAGACCACATTTGAGAGCGTGACCAACTTGAAGCATTCCCTAAGTGTGGGCTCCACCAGGGATGCATTCCTGAATCCAAATCAATCTCTCCCAAATAGCTGCAGGTGAAAATTCTTCATCCGTGCTTGCTGTGCACGCAGGGAAAAATGCCTGGTCATACAAGCACAGGCCTGTGCTGCCGTTTATTTCAGGCCAAAAATGGAAGTATTTCTGGTTTTTTAATGTGTTCTGCAGTTTCAAAGCTGCCTCTGGAAAAGCTGGATATTTTCCTGACTGTTATGTGGGCTGGATATGTAGTGCTCAGAAAGGCCAGCAATTAAAAAAATAATAAAAAAACCCCAAAAACAACAGAAAAACAAAACCACCCTTTCAAATGTAAACTAAATGTAATATTTGTATTTTAGACTGATATTTTTTCTAGGCCATTTCCTCATGAACCCTGTCTCAGACTAATATGTAAATTTTCAAAAAGAGGAATGTTTGGATAACCCCACGGTTTGAAAACAAGCAAAGCGAGGCGAGATCCACGCTGGGCACCCACAGATGGATAATATTTTGTTTTTCTTTGTGAATGTCTTTTGTCTTGAAGCTGGTGTGAAAATCTAGACGAGGGCCCCACATGATTGATCACCACAAGCATCAGAAGGAAATGATTCACCACAACACTGTAACTGAAACTGCTTCGACACCTGATTGCAAACTTCACACTGGGGGACTAATTAACTGCTGTACCTGCTCGGGACTGCAGGAGCCTCGGGACACCTCAGCCCACAATTCCAGCTGTGAATACCCACTGCTCTGCCAGAAAGCTGCATGCCACTCAGAACTGAATAAAGAGGTCAAAAATACAGATTTTTAAAAAATTATTATGTTAAATTATAATATCATTAAGGTATTGTGTAAAAAAAAAAAAAAAAAAAAGTGTAACCTCAATATCTACCTAAAGTTAAATGTACACAATTTTTTCTTTTTGTTTTCAGCTTCAGGGTTTTCCTACTTCTGCCATGAACTTCATTTCAGGTGCTCTGTGAACATTTGTGAAGCATTTTCAATATTAGGAACATAAGGGTCATATTGTCTGAATTTAGATATAAACCAGTACATGAAATATCATCCAGCTCCTCGTGCATCGTGCTCAGAGCTGAGCCAAGGTCTCAGCAGATTTATCAGCAGAAATACAGTCTGCAAACAGAGTAATGTATTCCTAACAAAGCACTGAGAGAGTGATGGGAAAGAATGAAAAATAGCTGGCTATGAGACGTTTTAGGGAAAACAAATCTATTAAATAATTGTCTTAACCTTACAATAGTGATATGGCTGCAAATCAATCTGCTACAATAGTAGTTGATAACCAGTGTCCAGCAATGTGGTGTTGTTTTCCACTACATTTGACAAATAAAAGAATTCTTTCCTTTTGCTTCCTGTTTCCACCACCCAGTTTAAATTGAAAACTATTTTTGAATACACTTTCAAGCATTAAAAAAATAGAAGTCTGACAGTTTGGCAAGAGTGGGGAATGGTTTGGCAATAGCCAAGAGCCTCCTTTGTTCTCATTTTCTGAAGCCTTGTGAGTTCACCCTGATGAGATGAAGAGGTTGGTGAACTCTTCAGGAAAAGGAACATAAAACCCCACAAATGCAGTGCCACAGTGACATCAGTTTGGGGCTGTTAAAATATCTCCAGCCTGCAAAGCTCGTGGAGCACCTGGGATAATTCCTTGCTCTGATCCATGTTATTTTCCCTGCTAATCCTGGTTATGCAGAGCTCCATCACCTGGGATTCTCTGAGGGAAGGTTTGGGTGGTTTTGGAGCTGCCCAGTGAAGGATCAGGGCTGGAAATCGAGGTTTGAACACCGATGGCCACTCCTCTGCCAGCCCCACAGGATAAATTACAGCTTGCATTGCAAATTTGCCCTAAACTGCTGAAATCTGGAGATGTTTCCCGACAGGCATTTGGCTGCATATTTTCCATGTAAATGAGGCTTGGACTACACCAGGTTTTCTGTATTTTACCTTCTGAATTTGCAGCCACCCCAGCTCCACAGCAGCTGCTCATTTCCTAGTGGGGAATTCACGTTCCGCGTGTAGGCAGTTGGTAATTTCATCTCTGTGTTCCCAATATTAATCAGGAATTGACTCCCTATTCCCAGTGCTTCCTCAAGATAAAAAAAGTGCACATCTGAGGTAGGGCTCCTCCAGAGTGCTCCAGTCTCACAATTCTGGGTCACACTTCCCAGCTATCTGTAATCAGATATTACATTTCTGCTTGAGTTAACACTCATCCTCTGGGAAGAACAGCTAAAAAAATCTAATACTTATTAAAGCATCTCAACCTAAGAAATAAAGTTCTTCCTCTGAAAATAGAGCAAGGAGGAAATGCCTCCTACCGCTGAACGCTTCCAGCTTTGTCCTGCAAACAGCAGCTCTGCAGAGGCTGAACCCTGGTTTTCCTGGATCTCCTCTACCACATTCCCTCACCAGGTTCTAGCAAAGCTGCCCACACCAATCCAGGTGCAGCAATTCCTGCAGCCACTGAATTAAGAGACCAATTCCATCAATAGGTGACAATTCTCAATCAGAATTCCTCTGGGTTAGATTCACATGCAATTCTTTTTCCCCAGCAGGCTCTGCTGCTGTTGTTGGTAAATGTTACATGACTCAGATGAAATGGAAAATAAAATCAGTCAAACACAAAGCCAATAACTTAGTAGTCAATAAAACTAAGGAAAAAAATGTTTGGACGAACATTTTCTGAAAAAAATTATCATTTCTCAGGATGTGTTTTTAATTTTTTTTAATTTCCACTATTTTTAATAGCTGTGCAGCTACTGAGAGAAAAATGACTGAAGATATCCACAAAATTACCAAGTGCTACTCTTCCTTTGTGTGGAGAAATACAAAAAACTTCTCACTGTTTTACACCAGTCCAATCCAAAGACCTGGATATAATAATAAATATAAATAATATAAATAAATGGGGGCCCACTTAATGAGCTTTTCAAAACTGTACAGTGAATTTTTCATTGTGGGAAGTGCAGCCACTTCTGGAGTCGAATGCAACAGCTCATAAATAACAGGCAAAAATTCAGTGCAATAGCAGAGGAAATTCAGGGGGACTGCAAGGTAATTTGTCACTTGTGGACTAATGGAGATTGGGTTATGACACACTCCTGCTTCTCTGCCTCTGTTTGAATGAGCATCTCTCTTTTCCACACACCCTCTCATTTAAAATTGGTGTTCTCTGTAACAAAGGGTGACCGCAGGAAAATACAAAAGATAAAATATTTAAACTGAAACCACAAAAGGACACTGCTGCATCTCAAAGTGTTGTTCTAAGTATACACAGGCAAAATGCAGAAAAATCAAAGAAAATTGCAAAGAGCAGGTGGAGCAATGTCAAATTGTGTGTGCTGCTCAGCTGACAGGTGTGCCAGGGTCAATAATTTATGAATAAGTGAATAAAGAATTATTCTATCTGTCCATTTCACATATGAGCATTTTATTGCTACTAATGTTTAACTGTGGCACTTGACATTTCCCAAAATCAGAAGAGAAACATCTCCAGAAAGGACAGGAGGCATTGGATATTTTCTGTATATTCTCATTGCAGAACTGTTTGTACATCTCTCTATTTTATAAATAATATTTCAAAGGCAACAGAAGTGATGTTTTGCATAGTGTGTCAACTCCAGGAATTTCACCAAGCCTTTTAATATTGGGGATTTTTTAAGATTCAGTTCTGGGAGGCAGAAATGTTCTCATGTGTTTCCATGAGAACTGCAAGTACTTTCTGGAAGTTAATTCTTTTTTTCTCTTGGTCTTTCTGAATGAAAACAAAAGCTTGAAAATATGAGCCAAGAATACCTAAAGTCTCCCAGATCCCAAACAAATAAGATGGAGGCAGTGTTTTTAAACCCCAAGGCTTTGGGAAGTCACTCCCCTGACTATTCCTACCACGGTTGTCTGGCAACACAGTGCTGGCAGTGTGACACAAATAATGCAGAGAGGCAGCAACATTTCCACATCTCTGCACGTGTGTTCTGGCAGCCCCAGCGTCTGCAGGTGGGGATTTGAGCGGAGGAGAAACTCCTCTCCTTGAAGCCCATCTGAAGGAGATTAGGGTGGGTAACCAAAGGCAGGGCCCTTTCCTCAGCACAGGCACACACACAGTTGCAGGGGCTTTGATTTCACATAGCAAGGTGGTTTTTATATATATTTTTTTTTTGCCCCACTCTCCAAATATAATTATTCACTGGAAAACTGAATGGAACAAAACAGCTTATGCAGACAGGCTTGCAGTGCATCTGTTCTTTTTTTGATCTAAATAAAACACCAAAAATCTCACTCAGTATCTTGACAAAACACACTTCATCTTTGTGTGTGTGAGATCTTTCCCCCCATAAAGAAACCTGTTCTGCCTTCTTCATTCTCTTCTGCTATCATCTAGACGTCAGCATATTCATATTATCTACTTTTGAATTTTCCTTCCCCCCTGCAATGGATTTTCTTGTTCCCCTTTGCAAAATGTGCTGCTGACACCACATCAAAATGAACTAAAATATTTTAGGTGACAGAGGAGTGGCAGCTGAGGCTGGCTTAGATTATCCATAACAGCAGTTTGCATGGAGCTGTGCAGGTGAGTGGATAGGGGTGTATTTGTGCATGCATTCTGCAATTTGATTTAACAGACTTGTGATCGATCAAGGCCTACAAGTCAATTAGAAAATCCCAGTTGACTTCAGTAGGGTTGTACCCATAATAATCAAATGATGAAGCACCCCAGGAGTCAGGCCAAAGCTGAAAGGTGCAAGAAGGGTGAAGGCATCTGGGAGGATTCCATTGAGCAGGAGTTTCCCTGAGAACAGAGTCTTTGTGAGCACTGCTGGAGGTCAGAACAGTGTGACAGGGACAGCTCAGGGGAAACACAGAAATTTGGAGCCATTGGGACCAATGGAAGATCCTTGTGAGGGAAGCTGTGAGGGGGCTTCACCCCAGCTGGTGCCTGAGGATGTGGGAGTGGTCACAATGCTCTGCTGCTGCCTCCCCATCCCAATCCCATCCCATCGCAAATCCCATCCCATCCCATCCCATCCCATCCCAATCCCAATCCCATCCCAAATCCCATCCCATCCCCAATCCCATCCCCATCCCCAATCCCATCCCATCGCAAATCCCATCCCCATCCCCAATCCCATCTCAATCCTATCCCCATCCTATCCCATCCCATGGATCCCATCCCTTCCCCAGTCCCATCCCCAATCCCATCCCAGCTGGGACCAGCCTGGCCCTGTATTCCTATTTAGGGCAAAGCCAACCTTATCTTCATATTCCATTTCTATTTCTGCAGCCTTAGGTTGAAGCCGGGTTGGACACTGGGGCTTGGAGCACCTGGGACAGTGGAAGGTGTCCCTGCCATGGCAGGGGTGGCACTGAATGGGCTCTAAAGTCCCTCCCAGCCCAAACCATTCCATGATATGGGGTCTGCCCTGACCAGCATGTCCAGACCTGTCCAGGAACTGCATCCAAGGCTGGCCAGAGCTGGAGCAGCACCTCCTGATGCTGGCCAGGGCAGAGGCAAAGGCCCTGCCTGCCCTCTGTCCCTGCCACAGACTTTCACTTCTACCCAGCAAAGCTCCTCTCTTATAGGGAGGTTTCCCTGGGCTGTAATTAGATTCCAGGGATTTAATCCCCCGGGAATGTAGCAATTACCATATACCTGACAAGTGCTAAATGCTGCATTCCGTGGGGATTATCACCTCCGGCTGAACACAGAGAAAAGGGGAGGGCAGCAGAGATTGCCCCTTCCTCACGGGCTCGGGAGTGGGATGGAAGGATCCTGATTTACTGCAGCTGCTGGGGAGAGCAGGACACCGGGGAAGGCATTCCTGAGAGGGACCAGACAAAATGTTTATCTCTCATAAAAAGAGCACGGTAATGCTGCACATCTGGGTCACCCTGCTCAGTTCCTGTGCTGCTCGCTCCAGCTGGGCTGTGTTTACAGAGGGATTTTTATTAATGCTGCTGCTACACGGAGCAAATACACTGCAGAATAAGTGAGATTAAGACAATTGGTTTAATAGACTTCAGGAATAAGTGACACTAAATCGAAATCGTATGCACCAGGAAGAGGCAAAGGAGAGGCATTTGTGTAGAGTTTGTGCACCTTGTGATGCACAATTTATTACAGCTTGTTTAAAAAGCATGGGGTTGTTATAAAGCTCTTTCTATTCTTTTGTATTATCTCAGTTATTTACAAGATGCACAGTGGTGCTGTGAGGGCATCCTTCAGTGCTGATAAACTCCTTGGGATCAGCAGATAAAAGCAGAATTTACCAGCATGATAGTGGCAGTGTTTACATGTACATCCACTCCGTTGCTATGAAGCATTTTGCAGGTTTAGCAAATTGCAATTAAGAGAGATTGCTCTGAGGTCCAACCATGTGCATTTGATTGGAATTAAAGGTTATCAAAGTAAAAGCATTTGATTTTGCAATGGACACCCTGCTATGGCAAAAATTGGTAGGGTCACCTCTATGTTCCATGGCAATGACAACATTTTGTCCCCAAGAGCCACACGCTGGCTTCATGCACTTGGGAATGCACAGCACGGAATGGTTTGGGTGGAAAGGGACCTTAAAGCTCATCCAGTGCCACCCCTGCCATGGCAGGGACACCTCCCACTGTCCCAGGTGCTCCCAGCCCTGCCCAGCCTGGCCTTGGGCACTGCCAGGGATCCAGGGCAGCCCCAGCTGCTCTGGGCACCTGTGCCATAGAAAAATATTTTCCTAATGTCCAACCTAAACCTTCTGTCTGTCGGTTTGGGTCCATTCCTCCTTGTGCTGTCATTACATGCTCCTATAAAAAGTCCCTTTCCATCTCATTGCCATCAGTGGCATCACTTCATGTCTGTGAATCCTCTATAATATTTTAAAGTTATGTGGGAGAAACCCCAGCCCTCTATATACAGTTGTTTGTATTCCAAGGGCAGATACGGGTGCCAAAATGGTATTTTTAAGCTTTCAGGATGTTAAGCCCAGCTTTTTGTTGGTTTTTCCTGAAATCCAAGGTCACAACTATATCCATTTAAGGCGGGCTGGATCCATACAGGGCTGGTCATGTGACACCATCTGCATTCTTCATCACATCCCAACCCATTGTATGCCTGAAATAAAGCAGGAGCAGGGTGTGGTGGTTCTGCATTTCCTAACTCATTAGCAAGTCCTTTGAGATGACTCCTGTCTTTCGGTGGCACGGTAAACCAATTTAAACAAACAGAAAGAAAATAATTATTAATCGGCTAACAGCAATAATAGGCCATTGGATTTCTTGAAAATCTCACTCCCAGGACAAATCCCTTGACAGCAGCAGCAGCAGCTCTTGTGAAAATTGCATTCAGAGGAGCTAATGGGATTCCTGTCCGTGTTGCCAGGGACATCTCCCTGCTCAGGACCCAGCCTGCTCCTTCTCCTCTCTGGGACACCCAGCTCATCCTGCTCGGGATGACCCCGGCACGGAGCTGCTGGAGGCAGTGGACAAATTGGATATTCCACAGGGAGAATGCTCTGGGTGCTGATGTTCCTGCTGGCAGGGCCATTCCCACCTGGTTTGGGCACCCAGGAATCCCAACCCAGCCAAGCCTCAGCTCTGCCCTGCTCTCCTCATCCATTTCCACCCTCATTTGTGACAAGCTCAGCCTGGCCTTAGCCAAACTGCTCCTTTATTCCTGCAGCAGCAAATTCCAGGGTAGCCCCTGGTGACGAAGAGCTCGGATATAATTTGGGGTTTATTTGGGTTATCCTAGAGCAGAAGCCTGGCAGGTCTGTGCTCCCCATCACCTCCCTGCTGTCACGGGGCACTCAGACCCATCTGCTGCCCTGAAACCCCAGCCCTGCCTCTCCCCACAGCCACAGTCCCTGCCTGTTGAAATCAGTCTGAGCCCTTTCACTGACTTCACCAAAATGAGGATTCACCCAGTGGCTAAAGAGAGAAATTAAAAAAAAAAAAAAAAAAGGTAAGGGGAGGTTATTGACAATTTAATCCTCTCAGTGGCTCTGGGCTGACATTAAAACTGTTGCAACCAAACCCAAGTGGTTAATGACACTTAAAAACCTGTTCCCGTCTCTGCAAGCTGTCACAGGGCTTTGTCCTCCATCGGGGGAAGAAACTCAATGCTCGGACAGTGAATGAGACACATGCATGTGATCAGGGTGATCAGAGCATGCAAAACACATCCCAACAAAACACACACCGAGGTCAAAGCAGCAGAAAAATGAAAGCGTTTTGTGTTCCTCATTTGCCTGACTCACTGCATCCCTGGCCAGGGACGTGCCTGAACCAGACTTGGCTGCTCTGCTCTCCAAACGGAGAGGTTGCATGTTCCACTCGGCACCTGTTCTGCAGTAATTCGGAATTAATGTCCCGGCCAAAGCCTCAAAGGGATGAACAAGAATGCGAGCTGAAAACTAGTTGCTTCTAATTGTCATGAAAACAAATGTCAAAAGAACATGTGTTTCTACTTAGCTAACTCTGCTTACTAAGTTTGAAGCTGTTTTGTGTTAGTTTCTACCATTTAAATTAAATGTTTTGTCTCTGACGTACTTGATGTGGCTTTAAGAAGCTGTGCTTTCCCCCATCCCCCTTATGAATCTTAATGTTTGCCTGGATTTGTTTGTAACATCAGACAAAAGACTGGCAGGCTGTGCCAGAGTGACATAGATTTTATGTTGAAACAAAGCAAAGCCAAAAAAAAGAAAAAAAATCAATTAGGGGTCATTAAAACCCAAAGTTTTCAATGAAAGAAATACTGTAATGGAATAGTAATACTTTGGGGGTTAGGAGTTCTTTTAATTCCTGAAAGAGCCATTCTGCAGTGCCCCTCCTCCACGCAGGGCTGTGAATCTGCTGTGTGCGGAGTGAGTCAGCTCCGGAGCATCCAACTCCACAGCTGTGCATTAGCATTTGGGGAGAGGATCACTGCGAGTTCATGGGACATGTGGCAGCAGGGCCTGCCTGGGACCTGGCCACAGAACCTTCAAACACAGCCCCTGTGTGTGTGTGTGTGTGTATCTGTGTGTGTGTGTGTGTATCTGTGTGTGTCTGTGTATCTGTGTGTGTCTGTGTATCTGTGTGTGTGTATGTATGGAGGCTGCCCCAGCAGCTCCCAGCCTCTTTCCAATGGGAGCTTTCCATGGATTCCCCTGGGGAAACACCATGGCCCATCATGGAGATGGAATAAGCATAGCAGGGGCTGTTAAAAAATTACAGTTTAGTGTTTGATGTCGTAAAATGTGGATGGCTGCTTTTTTATTTTGTTTTGCTTTGTTTGCTTTTCCCCCCTATTCCTCATTCCTGGAGGCCATCTCCTCACAAAAGGAACACTGCAGCTTTGTCTCCTAAGGAGTGGAAGTTCAAGTTCTGTTCTTTCCATAACAAGTGCGTTATTAGAAAGTTAAAAATAAATCCTGCTAATCACAGCCCTTCCCTGGAGCAGGGCACTGGGGTTCTGTGGGCATGTTAAATTATCATTTCCCAAGGATGAGCCTGAGACCCAGCTGGGTTCACGACCTGGAAGTGCAGGAGGAAATGGGCACACACAGCTGGACTGGGAATCACACCTGAGAGCTTGGGAAGTGCTGGTGTGCACAAACCCCATCACAGGTGAGGCACTCTGAGGTCAGCACCTGTGGCAGGTGGCACTTGGAAGGATCCCAGAGCAAAGGGAAGATTTGGTGGCTGAGGCTGCAGAAAAGCCCCTGCTGGTAAATGACACAGGTGAGAGCAGCAATTTCTGTGCACCTTCCATGGCATGAGTAATAGTGCAGGTGCCAGGTGGATTTATTGGGATCTGCAGGGGATATATTTGTCTCACAAAGGCAAGAGGATTTAACTCACACATCTAATTTGTCATGAGGGCTTGGGAGCCATTTTAAGAGTGGAACAAGTGCCTCTGTCTTTTTGCAGTGTCTTCTTTTTCTGCTCCTCCTCCTGCCTCCTTGATTCTGGCACTTCTCCCAAAACGCACACCACATTCAGGAGAGGGAAAACACTAACCCTGTATCATTTGAATAAATGAGCTCTACATATATCACCACTTACAGTTCAAATTATGCAAAAAATCCAAGATAAATGAGGCTGAGCATAAAAGGCCCTTAGTGTGTAATTATAAATACTAAAATGGTGTATTTTTTCCAAAACAAGAACTTTTTTTCTTTACATTTGCATACTCTGTTGACTTTTGACCCGCAATAAAAATGTAGCACAAGTTGGTAAGTGACTGAGTCAGAACAGGACCTTCTGTTTGCATCATTCCTGCTGCCTGCTGCAGTTTCAGTCCTTAGCAGTTTCCTCAGATTTACAGACCTGGACTGAGCAGCTCCAGTGGGTAACCAAAAAAGCCCTTGCCTTGAAACGTGTAAACTGTTAGATTAAAATTCCTGGGCTTCAGGATATAGGCAGAAATTCCATGGGTTAAATTATAGATAATAGTAAGCAAGGATCAGCCCTTGAGATGCTTTTGGGCTGGCTGTGTGTCCCAGCCCAGCTGGAGCAGGCAGGCAGGATGGGGCCCTGGGCTCCCAGATGTGCCTGTGCAGGGCCACAGCCCCAGGAGCAGCTCAGGGAGAGAGGGAACAACACTGCCATAAAACAGTACCCACCCAGGTTATTCTTGAACCTTTGTTCAGCCCAATTTCTGCTCCCTTCTGTCTCTGTCCTAATCTCCAAACTGTGTGCATTATTGTAGAACAGAGGGATGCAGCTGTGGTCCAGGGAAGTTGGTGCAGACTTTCCCAGTTAATCTGCTCAGACAGAGATGCTGAATCCTGCAGCCTTTCAAAACACGCCAGTACAGTTCACAACTTTCACATTAGAAAATACTTGCATGGTCAAATCCCAGTTCCTTCTGCCTCAATTCACAGAATCCCAGACTGGTTTGGGTTGGGAAGGACCTTAAAGCCCAACCAGTGCCACCCCTCCATGTCAGGGCCACCTCCCACTGTCCCAGGTGCTCCCAGCCCCAATGTCCAGCCTGGCCTTGGGCACTGCAGGGATCCAGGGGCAGCCCCAGCTGCTCTGGCAATTCCATCCCAGGGCCTGCCCACCCTCCCAGGGAGGGATTCCTTCCCAATAATGAAAATAATGCAAATCCAGCACTGGGAGCAGACAGACAGGAGCTGAGGTGTGACAGGGCCTGGGCACAGCTGCATTTTGCCTGATCATAGAAGGGTAATAATGTAAGGGCAATAATATAAAGGTAATAATCTGAGGGTAACTCTGCAGCAGCAGAGTTGGGGATGGAGCTGCTGCAGAACTGGCTCCCAGCTCCCTGCTCTGGAATCACCCAGCTCATTTCACCACGTTAATGACACCCAGATATGAAGGCTACAGGTGAGATAAAAATTCAGTGTTTCTCCGACCTGCCTTGTTTCAGTAAATCATGCAAATGGCCCTGCTGACCTCCATGGGACCTTTCCTACAGCACAGGTCCCTGTGGACTCAACAGTAGCACCACCAGATCTGCTTCCAGTTTATATTTAAACAGAAAAAATAGAGATGTCTTGTTCAAGCCGAGCCTGAGAACCACAGAGATGAAAGGGGGAAGGGGAAATGCTGCTGCAGCAGCAGCTGAGCACTGCTGAGCACATTTTCAGCCCAGCCACACAGCCAGGTTCAGCCCTAAAAGCCCGTTTTGCTTGCCCAGGATGAGTTTGGCTTTCAGGTCAGAGAACTGTCCCAGCAGAGCTGCCTGAGGATTTTCTTTGAGCAGCCACATGGCCCTGGGGCCAGAAATGCCCATCCTGTGGTGTTAGCCTGGCCAAGCTGCCCCTCCAGTGTGCCCATCCCCTCTGGAAATGGGGGATGAAGGGTGGCACGAGGCCAGGGCAGCCTGTGCTGCTCCTCAGGGCTGTGCCAGCCCTCTGCTCCCCGAGAGGATGAAGTTCAGGGGCAGCCAGGGGAGCAGAGATGAAACCCATGGGAGGGTGAAGCCCATGGGAGGATGAAGCCCATGGGAGGATGAAGCCCATGGGAAGATGAAGCCCATGGGAAGATGAAGCCCAGCAGCAGCCAGGGGAGCAGAGATGAAGCCCTTGAGAGGGTGAAGCCCATAGGAGGGTGAAGCCCATAGGAGGATGAAGCCCATGGGAGTATGAAGCCCATGGGAAGATGAAGCCCAGCAGCAGCCAGGGGAGCAGAGATGAAGCCCTTGAGAGGGTGAAGCCCATGGGAGGATGAAGCCCATGGGAGGATGAAGCTCATGAGAGGATGAAGCCCAGCAGCAGCCAGGGGAGCAGAGATGAAGCCCATGAGAGGATGAAGCCCATGAGAGGATGAAGCTGATGTGAGGATGAAGCTGATATGAGGATGAAGCCCATGGGAGGGTGAAGCCCATGCAAGGATGAAGCCCATGGGAGGATGAAGCCCATGGGAGGATGAAGCCCATGAGAGGATGAAGCCCATGAGAGGATGAAGCCCAGCAGCAGCCAGGGGAGCAGAGATGAAGCCCATGGGAGGATGAAGCCCATGGGAGGATGAAGCCTATGCGAGGATGAAGCCCAGCAGCAGCCAGGGGAGCAGAGGCAGCTCTGCTGCTCCTGCTCTGCTGCAAGGTCAGGCTCCCTGATAAGGCAGATTTAGTGTGGAGCAACCCCTGGAGTTACCCCACTAATGATATTTCTGGTTCATTCCCACAATTACAGATGAGGTCAAGTGGATCCTCCATTTTAATGAGTTGCCAAAAATCTGGCAGCTTGTTGTTGCCAGGCAGGTAATTTGTAAGGGTTGTGTGTTTTAGATCTCATCTTCCTCCCCCTTTGGATGGTAATAAACCAGCACCTTTCTGTGCAAATGCTGCCTCTTTTGAGATGTTGGTTAATTTAACTTCTATTTATTATTATACATTGTGGTTGTTGCCTTCCCTGCCTGTACACTGGTTTCATTCTCTGTGTTCTCATTTTAACTGATTATAACTGAGTGGGAAAGTGCAAGACCTCTGGTTGAAATTCAAAAGAAAATAAATGGATTTTTTATGGCCTGAAGAATCTATTCATTACTAAATCATTTATCTTTGCAGAAGGAGTGCCTATATTCAATATGCCTTCCTATTTCCCTAATTTTATTTCTCTCTAAGTACGCTCTGTGCTTGAAAATAAATCTCCATTGAACTTCCACAGAGAGGCTTTGCTGTTGAAAGTCCCAACAAGAGCCTAATTACCAGAATTAAACACATCTCAGAGGTTGTGTATAAAGCCTGGGCATTGCTGTGTCTTCCCTAAAAACGAAACTTGGATGAAAATGTAAACCAAGGGTGTCCTGGTGGGATTCTGCAGGGCACACTGCAGCGAGGAGCAGGGCACACACACACGACCTTTAAACACACTGCTCGTGCTTTTTGGCTCCCTTCAAAGATTTCTGAAGGGGATGAGAGTCATTAGGCAGGAGGGGAGGGAGGAGAGGCATTAAGATTGTTTAAATTGCTTTTTCTTAATTCCAAATTGTCTTCCTCTGGTGAATACTAACTTTATTGCTTCTCTTGCATCTCAGGGCAGTGCAATTACATTCTTACCTTGAACAAAGGCTGAACTTTGGACAGTGTTTGCAAGGGTTTACAAATAAAGTAAACAGTTCTGCTGCATAAAACATATGTATGTGAGCAGGACTTCCTCCTTCCCACATGAGCCACATTCATGTAATTTCATTTGTAAGCTTCCTCAGCTGCTGTTTGAAAAAGTTTCCTTTCTGTTTGCAATAACCAGAAGGTTAAAATTCACAACTTCCCCCCTCTCCAATTGTTAAACTTTGGCAATTGCAATTCTGTTAAAATTCCACCAAATGCTGCCTTTACCAGCTCAGATATTAAATATTGGCTTTCAGTTTCAACTTGAACTGCTGCCTTTGTTCAGGCTGGATTAAGCCCAAATAGGTTATCTAGTTTAATTCTTACTGCATGGTTCTAGTGGGGCTAACTGGCTGTTTTTATATTCCAGTGTAGAAACCAAGGAGGTGGGTGGATTTGCTAATTTTACATCCCCATTTAAAAAAAAAAATAATAAAAAAAAAACAGAACATTTTTCCAAACCCAGGTTAAAAATTAACAAATCAGAATGTTGGACTTTTAACTCCCCAGTCAGACAATGCAAAGCTGGGACAGATCTGAGCTGCAGGATTGAAGATGTGGCTGGCAAGGTGCCATTTCCAGGTGTGCCACCTCAGATGGCACATTTATTTATTGGAGGTGCCTCCTGCCCTGGGATCTGTCACCTCCCTGTCCCTGGTGCTGCTCAGGGGCTCAGCCAGAGCACAAGGAAGGATTCACAGACATTTGCAAAGCACTTTTTCCTCCCTTCTCAGCCCTGTGCCCCATTGCAGGGCTGGCTGTGGCATGACTGAGGAACTGTTAGCACAGATATTGGGATGGCAGGAGGGTGCTTATGTCTACAAGGAAAATTTGGTATTTACTGTTGATTATACTTTCACACTCTAATTATCCAGGCCCAAAAAAGAGCCTTGTCATCCAAGCTGGGTCCCTGGGGACCGATTGTACGTCCCCAATAATGAATAGAGCAGGGCAAAGGCTTGGGAACAATTAGCTGGTTGAATTTGATTTGAATAAATAGTTAACTGGGAGCTGCTGATTTGGATTCTGCATCTGCATGTGAGCAAAGGCAAGCAGCAAGAACAGCCCTGCTCTGTGTGCAGCCCTGGGAGCCAGGCAGAGGCTCAACAAGCTCCTGCCTTATGGTGCATTGTGCTGCATCAGGCTAAACAACTGGGAATGCCATTCCCAAGTGTTCACAAGGCAGGACACTCGTCACCCTCACCCCCCAGCTGGCCCAGGAATCATAATGCTCTTTGAAAATACAATTATTGGTTTGTTTCAAAGCTCTTTGGCTGCGTAGAAATCTTACTTTTAATTTGAACTTCCCTATGATACCTGCAGAAAACTTTTTTTGTTTTGTTTTTAAGGAATGTGAAAACTGATGTATTTTATATTAATTATTATTAAACGAATATATTTTATATTTAAGGAATAGAAAAACTAATATATATATTTATAACTAAAATATACATTTTTATTTATATATTTAGCTATTTAGATATAAAATATCTATATAAATATCTATAAAATTTTTGTAATTTTTATATTTTTTATATTTTATATATTTATATATTTATACTGAACTGTGGAACACTGATAAACAGGGATTGGGAAATAAAACATAATCCAGGAATTTGTCAAGCATTACAAAATGGAGAGGTGGAGGGAGAGCATGCCCTGCAGCTTGGGCAGCCCTGCAGGAGCTGCAGGTCAGCACGATTATTGTCAGCCCTGGACAAGAAAAGCAAAGGGAGGCACTGGGAGAAGAGCAGGATGAAGGAGTTTGGGTTTCCTGCCCTCTCTGCTTTCCAGAATGACACAGGTGAGTACCAGGAGGCTCTGGCAGGATTCAGAGCCTTTTCTGGGTGGGAATTTGGCAGTTCTGCCCAAGCTGCAGGAGCCTCCTGTGCCTGTGACATCCGAGGTGCAAGCACTGAAACCCTTGTGCGGGGATGCCAGACCTGCCCCGAGGGCTGAGCTCCCTCTCCAGAGCTGCCTCAGAGCTCTGGCACAAGGTCACAGGGATGGGGTTTTTTGGGAAAACCCCAAAAGGCACCAGGGGGAACAGGGTTTGGGGCCCTGGCTCTGGCACAAGGTCACTCTGGGATGGGCACTGCAGGAAAACCCCAAAAGGCACCAGGGGGAACAGGGTTTGGGGACAAACCCAGCTCAGAGAGCTCAGGAACAGCCGTGGCCAGCAGGATGCTGGTTTTAGGCACATTTTTTAGTTTTTAGGCACTTTTTTTTTTAGTTTTTAGGCACATTTAGGGCCACCGTGGCCAGCTGAATCAGAGGAGCCTGGTCCCAGTGCCCCTCTGAGATCAAAAGCAGCGCTGGGCTTTCAGAGGGGCCACCCTTCCTCCTCCTCCCCCAGCCCTAATTAGGTCTCTCTCCTTCTCCCTCCTCCCCTTGCGCTTGTTCCCAAATTTGCTGACCTCATGTAATTCCTAATTTGACAAGCTGCCTCCTTTTATTTTTTTTTCCCTTTTATTTTTTTGCTATTTTTGTCATAACAAGTTGCAAACAGAGCTGCCTGTCTTTAGCAGCCTCCATTCACAGGGACGTTGGGACGTTTGGGCAGCAGCACAGAGGAAACCCAGCTTTGTCTCCCTGCAAAGAAATGCCTGCAAAGGCAGCACAACAACGGGAGGGGAAGATGCTTTCTTTGTGCTCCAAACAATTTTGCCAAGAGCACACACACACACACACACACACACATACAGAGGGAAAAAATAAAAAGGAAAAATAAAAAAGGCACCTTGGGGAAACAAAAGATGAACTTGTTAATAAGAGATAAGTTATTGGCCTTGCATTTCAGAGGAAAACAAAGATTCTTGGATGCCTTGTATTTGTACAGCTCAGATATTTCCTGCTGGAAGATGTGCTGGGTGAGAGGCAAGCAGTCAATGGCAGGAATTACTCGAATGCTGATGTGTTGTTTTGGATTTTCTGAGTGAAAAGTGTTGTTTGTTTTGGAGTTTGTTTTGAAGTGATTTTTTATTTTCCTGGAACAACCAGAACTCTGCTTTACTCATATCCTTGTTTTCCTGCTAACACTCATCCCTTTTCCCCACCTTAGTTGCTTGGTGACTGGAGTTAATCTCCACATCCAACAGCATTTTTACAACCACCCTGATACAGAAACAAAATGAGTCAGAAAGTATCTGGGAGACTCTTTTCCCCTACTTCTTTTCTTTTTTCTTTCTTCCTTTGTTTTTGCCCTACTCTATAAAAATTAACCAAACAACAAACTCTGGCAGGAGACCCAGCCCTGCCACGACCAGTGAATATTCTCTTTTATCTTGCTAAAACTTACTGAGAAAAAAAAAAAGCAAGTCAATAAATAGATGCTAATTTTAAAAATAAAGTGTTTTCAGGATTCTGGGAAGCAACGTTTGAAGCTAGCAGGGTTTTTGCAGGTGATATTTCTGCTATCTGCTCTTTCAGTTCTGCATCCAGCCAGTCCTTCAGGAGAGAATTCAGCTGCCATTCCATGGAAAATGCAGCTTGGATGGTTTTCCATGCCTGAGGTGGTGGAGCACAGGATTTACTGCACTTATTGTCCCTGTCCTGTACAGAGCTTGGATGGCACGACAGGAACCCAAAGCAAACCTGAAACCACATTTCCCTTTAATGAGCAGTGCTGGCTGGCCCTGGAGTTTCCATGGGAATTTTGCTGGAATGAGCTAGCATGATTTGTATGGAGAAAAATGCAGTTTTCCCTCAGCCAGTGTCCCTTTCCCTGCAGAGCAGATCTGGCCCAGCCCTGGCAAGGGAGCTCACTTGGCCCTTGTAATTACTCATGTTCTGCCTTGATTTTTCCCCTTATCAACTTGTCCAGAGATAAGAACAATGAACAGAAAAAGGAGGAATGCTGATCCCATCCTGCCCCCTCAGCAACACTGATTTAATGATCAGTGAGCAAATGACAACTGGCTGCATCCTGCAAACCCAAACACATCCTGGGTTGTGCTCTGCCTTTGAACCCTCGCCCAGTTTCTGTTCAAATTCTTCTGGTAAAAGGAACAGATTTTTGTATGGGTTCCAATCTGCTTCGATTTATTGGTGAAAATGGCTTTTTAATTCCAAAACGTAAGCGCTCCATATTTTACAGCCCTGTGAGTCTGCAAATTGCAAACAATGCAACCCCTTGGTGTCGTAAAGCCACAAAATCAACCACTAAATCCTAACTGGAGCCTCAGAATGCTGCACAGCTCTCATGCTGTACCAGGTTTCTCCCAGCTTCTCTCCTGACACTGTCCCAGAAGCTGCAGAAAGTCAGAAATCCAAGGCCATGGCAGCTCTGAAACTGGGTTGTTTTTTATTTTGTTTGCTTGTTTTGCTGTTTTTCCTGCTCCTGAGGAAAACATTTAATTGATGTTTTTAACCAAGAGGTGAATACCTTAAAGGTTTTAAGTCACACAGTTGGAGCTTCCTGTAGCACAAGCCAGAATTGGAGTTCTGGCCTTTTGGAACACCCCTAAAACTTTGAGTTTGATAAAGGTGGATAAAGAGAGGTGATGCTGCTCTGCTGGCCAGTCTGTACAAGGCCAAATTTTGCCCTTTATTTTAATTACTGGAAGAAATTCCTCCCAGAGAAGCTGGGGCTGCCCCATCCCTGAAAGTGCCCAAGTTGGAAAAACCTGGGATATATTCTGTGATTCCCAAAGCTAAGGTGGCATAAAATCCAGGATAAAATCCAGATAAATCAGGATAAAATCCAGGATAAAATCCAGATAAATAAATCAGGATAAAACCCAGAGCATTCACCAGGCTGCCTGTTTACATGGACACTTATTCAGGGTTTTCACATCACACCTCCCAGCTGCAGCCCAGGGAATATCCTCAAGTATAAACACAAATTCGTATTAAACTCTTTGGTTCTTGGCAAAGCCTCCATTTCAAGTCAAGTTTTCCTACAGTGTTTTGATTTGCTCGTTCAACAGGATTTACTAAAGTGTTTTGGAAAACTTGCTTCAAAAAAATTAAGATTTTTGCCAGCTGATGATAATCTGCAGCATTTGATATTTGAAACGCGGTTGGCAGTTGGTTCAGTAAATCACCAACATGGAAGGGCAGCTGGGAAATATGAACCACGTAGGTTCAGGAGACAAAAAGGCAAAAGAGCCAAAATTTATAATTTTAAATATAATTTTGCCACAATTCTGCAGGTTCTGACTTCAAAATTTGTGAATCCTTAAGTTGAGCAAAGTCACATAAACTTTGCTGTCTGGGAGCCTCCTCCAAAGTCCTTTAAAATCCAAAAGGGACTGATTTCATTGACTTATTTGGATTTTGGGGAAAGAATAGAACACCAAGATGCACAAAAAAAAGTCAAAAAAGGACAATGGGAGAAGGTTTTCCCATTCAAACCCCCCTGGCTGTGCTGCAGGCAGGGATTTACCTGGGTGCCAGTGCTGTCCTGAGCAGGAATCCTGAGCTGGGGTTAAAGTGCACCAATCTCTGACACAAATACAAATGTGGGCCAGTTTTAGAGACTTTGAACTTCTTCTCCAAACATTTGTTCTCCAACTCAATCACACATATGTTCCCAGAAAGCAAAAGAGAGCTGGGATCCAAGCAGAGCCAAAGGGAATGTGTTCAAAAATTTCAGCAAATATTAACAGAACGTATTTATTTATTTGCAGTTCCTGTCTGTCTTGAGCATTAGCAGCAATAATCAAGAGAAATTTCAAGCACAGCCAGCTCCTGATATCATATCTGCTTATCCTAATGTTTATTTTTTCCCATCCTTCCCAGCTTAGATTGATCACTCTCGTATAGAAATGCAAAACGGACTTGAAATGATGCTCTGCCAACAAAGTAACTATTTCAGGCACTTCTGTTACCTGTGCCTCACTGTGTTCTGGCCTGAGTGAAAACAAAACTAGGAAAATAAGCCAAGCTTTTAAAAATCACCTTGTGTAGGAACAAGGAGGAGGAGTTCCCCCAGCAGTGGAAGCACGCTGCTTTTATAATTGGGTGCTTTGCATACTGCCAGCATTTCGAATCTGATTTCAAGTAGGAAGAGTTTTGCTTTTTTTAATCTCCCTGCCATGTTTGGTGCATAATCTCCTGCTAAACACAGCTTTATATTGATTGGTCATAGTGCTGCTTGCAAACTTGCTGCTCACTCACATCTGTTATTTTCCATACGGGCCCTTAATCCCCCCTAATTAACTCCTGGCAGCCCTGATGATTTCAGGGTTCACCAGGGGCTCTTCCCTGTCTCACCAGAGGTGCCCAGCCCAGCTCTGCACCCTGACAGGGGCACCTTGAGTTCAAGGGGCTTTATGAGTTCTGGACCACTGTAATTGGGGTTGTTGGGCCTGATCTGAGAATTGTTTGTAAGCAGATGGGATTAATCCCCCCAGTACCCCCTGTGAGCAGTGTCTGAGCTGCTGAGCACCCAGCAGTGCTAGTGCAAATAATGGAGTATTTATTGATCATCAGGGAGAGGCTGCCCTCTCTCCAGCCTGTAAAAATCAGCCTTTTTAGATCAAATGGATCAGATTTTTATGGACCCAGAGATGGATGGGCTGGCCCAACAGCTGCACTGACACACAAAAATACAGTTTTGTCTAAGGAGTCTCCTCAGGAGGGTTTTCCACTGAGCTGCCCTAAAGAATTGGGCTCATCTTGATCATCTTGATCTTCATCATAAAGAAACTGAGCTCATCTTGGGAACCACTCTGTGCTCACACTAAAGCACCACCAGATCTTAGGCTCTCCCAGAGCACAAATCCCCACCAGAGCTGTTGGGGTGTCCAGGAGCCCTGAGCTGCCCCTGAGCCTCTGTGACCACCTGGCCAGGCACCAAATTTCCTAAAGAAGCCCAGCTGCAGATTCCCTGGGGCTGCCCAGCTGCCATGGCTTGCTAACCCCTGCCTGAGCACAGCAAACCTGGTTCTGCTGCACCCCAAAACGTGCAGGGTGTGACCCCTCAGCCAGAGCAGCATCCTGAGCCCTGCACATGGTTCTGCTGCACCCCAAAACGTGCAGGGTGTGACCCCTCATCCAGAGCAGTGTCCTGAGCCCTGCACAGCCCCCTGTGCAGCCACTGCCCCGCTGCCCAGCTGCACAGGTCTGGGACAGATGATTGCAATTATCCATTAAAACAGAACGGAGGGGATCCTCTGCAGCTGTAAATATTCATGGCTTCCCTCAGCACCAACGAGTTCTGCTTGTTTGCACCAGCCCAGGCAATCCAAGAGCCCAGTGCAATGAGATATTTCCTCCAGAACAGCTGGGGGGGACAGAGCCTGCGCAGCAAAGCCTCTGAGGGGCTCTGGAGTGAACCAGAACCAGTTCTGGGCCAGGAATAATGCCAGCCCTGCCCTGCCAAGGCGGCCTGCTCCTGCCTCAACTGGGGTCCCAAGCCAGGCCAGATGTTTGAAATAAAATGAATAAATTCTCTTCTGGGAATCCTCTTTCTGCTGGACATGGAATATTCAAACAGAGCAAAGCTGCTGCCCTGAGGGCCAGAGGTGAGGGAGGAAAGGGAGGAGGTGCCAGGAGTGAGGCAACAAGGAATGGCACGGGCACCTTGTACCCCCCCAAAACTGTCCCCAGTGTACCCCCCAGACTGCCCCAGCCTTCACCACACAGAGAGCTCCTGTGGCTGTCTGTCCATCCGCAGCTGTCCCAGCTGTGCTTGCAGCTCCCCTGAAGCCTGGAAATGTCCCCAGAGTGCCCCAGCTGGAGCTGGCACGGGAGGGATGGTGGCACCTTGTCCCAGTGCCACCACAGGTGAATCACCCTCGTGGTGCCCACAGGTGGCTCTGGGCTGGGCCAGGGCAGCAGTTTATTGCTGAAAACAACAATTTTGCAGAAGGCTGTGTCCTGGCTAATGCCAGCACGGGGTTGCTGTAATGATTAAGCCTCGAGTTTTCTCACATCTGTGAGGAATGCTTAGACATTCAAGTTTAAAAATAAAACCATCACTCTGGGCAGGATTTGAACATTTTTTTGAGGGAGTGTGGGATGATGGGTGGGTGGATTAGATAGTAATCAGTTGAATAAACTCAGCTGAGCTTTGAAAGTTAAACTTCAAGCTCTACAGGAAGATTTGCATGGTGGGACATAAAAAAGAGTTTAATTGTGCCTGGCATGATCTGGGTTTATTAAGGTGTACCAGTGTAAGTGCACTTTCCTGCAATCAGTTTTATGAGATATCCAAGTGCTTTAAAAACACATAAATGACTTAATAATATGCCTGAGAATTCAATTGACAGACAGGAAACCACGGCACAGAAGGGCTGGGTTAAGTGGGACTGTGAGGGAGCAAATTCCACTTTGGGGAATGGAGTGAATGAAATTTGTCCTGCTGGTTATTGCCAGAGGAGGAGGAGGAGGCAGAATTTCCTTCCCAACAGAAATGTCGTTAGAGAACACAAATACCCACTAACAAAAAGCAATATTTTGATGTGCTAAGGCATGTTTGCCTTTGTTACCCGTTTTGCAGACAAGTTCTGCATTTGTGCATTCAGATGCTGCTGCTATTTTTAGCTCTCTTTTATCCTCCACCCTTTTCTGCCTCTTGCCACACATAAAGATTCAAAGAAACATCTTTCCAGAGCATGTAAAGAAGCAACTAATGATATGCTATCGAGGAAGAAGTGTTCTCCTAGAGGAGACAGCTTCCTTTCAGAGGCACTAAAACAAAACCTCTATTCAATTCTTGCTCACTGCTTCATATCAGTGCTTTTTTAATTTTTTTGTTTTGTTTTAACCACGCTGAAAACTGCACATTCTGACACCAGACTGCACAACAGGCTCCAGTATTTCCACAGCCAGCCTGGCATTTATTCCTGAATCATGGGAAGAGATCCTTCCTAACCCAAGTGTTCAGAGCACAATTCACTGGGTCACTCTTTGGGAGGAATTTCTTTGTTCCAAAGGTTTTTGGTCTCAGAACTCCACAGATGCTCCACAGTTCATTTCCCCCCATGAATATGAATTTATCGCTGAGGATGGGTCCCTGCCACCGATGCATAATCAGGCTGGTTAAATCTTCTGGTGGAGACAAAATATTCGAGGAATCTTAAACACTGACTGGGAAGATAGGCTAAAAGAGCTTTCCTACCCCCAGTGAAAGAGTAGGCTGCGCTAATTCATGGAAACATAACAAATATATTTGTGCTGCCTTTCCCCTTTGCTGCGGAGAGCCAGGTGATGTTTGCAGCTCCAGGTGTGGCAGGGCTCCACCAAATGTGGCACCGCTCTGCTACAAGCCCTGGCTCGTGTGAACTTGTTGGGGTTTGGAAGCGAATTTGCAAGCAAGTGGAACCCGTATCCCTGTCTGTCAATAATTCCTCATCGCCCTCCACAAAAAGTCGTGGCTTTCCTTTTTCCCCACCCCCTGGATGCGGAGTGGCAGTAAATCAGCCAGCAGCGCTGTTTAGCATATAAAGCAGCACACTTCAAAGGCGGGCAGCCTTTTCTCTGCACCTATGAAATTCCAGGCCGCGCTCCCACATCCAGGGAAATCTCCTCGTCCTTTCTCCTCGCAGTTCCGAGAGCCTCGGCCATGCATATTAAAGGGCTGCTGTCAGCTCACATTGTTTAAACCCTGACTGATTAAAAAAACATTTGGGGGAAGCATCCTTTGCAGGCCGGGAGAGAAACTCCCCTGGAGCTGCAGCCCCGCAGCCGAGCATCCCTCCCCAACCTGAAATGCTTGAAATTTATTTTTTAACTTTTTGAACTCTATTTCAATATTTCCCCCTCTTTTGCGAGCATTTTCCCTAAAATTATTGAAAGGAAGCATTCCTACATGTGTTTACTCCCACTTTTCTTTTTCCTTCTTTCCCTGGACTTGCCTCTTACCAAATCTTCAGCTTTGGACATTTGGAATCCCCAAATTATGAATGAAGTTATTTTTCCTGCAAAGTGCAGAGGAAGGTTTGCCCCTGTTCTTAGATTATGATATGCTAATATTCATCTCATATAAGATAACATAATAATATATTATAATAATTAATAAGATGATGATAATAAAATCACCATCTTAATTAATATATTATAATATATAATTATTTTAATATATCTCCTAAAAGGAGATATATTAATATATTATTAATTAATGTATCTCCTAAAAGGAGAATATATTATTCTCCTTCTGTCAAAATAAAATAAATAATTATTTATCCCAAATAAACAAAACCCCAACGACTTGCCCAGGTTAAATGGTGCTTTCTTATCAGTATATTTAATATATATAATTTCATTTTAATATTTAAAATTTCTTCAGCGGGAGCACTCACAAGACATTCCCATGGAGCCCTTTTCCAGCCCCTCCCCTCTGCCAGGCTTCACTCGAATTTCCATAGATCCAAACGTCCATGAGACCCATGAGGTTGTGTTGTACCCAGATCCTCCCAGTCACCCTTTCAAGCCAATTTCTGCCCTGGAGCAGCGCTGTGGTGGAGCTGTGCATCCCCAGGGCTGCCAGGAGCCCACCCTGAGGAGGAGCCCATCCCTCCTGGCCTGGGGATGGTTCCTTCTGCAGCTGAAATTCATTTCTTCGCATGGAATCAGCGTTAGGTCTGTGCACTACCCAGCGCTGCCAAGCCCTGATGATATTGGATTTCTTCACTCTTATTTGAACCAGCTCATTTTCACAAGGATTTCCCTCCTGCTCCACCGTGTGCTCTGGAGGCACAGGAAGTGGAGGCACCAGGAATTCCTGCAGCTGCACCCCAGGCTCCTGAGAACTGCTCAAATCGGGGCTTTTTGGCCACATCACATTAACCAGCCTCTGCTTTGGGTGTCCTGCCCTTTCCCAGGATCTCCCCTGCAGCTTTCCCTGGGCCTGAACCTCAGGGATCCCAAGAAAAATTCCCATGGGCCCCCGAGATTTTGGGGCTGTGCCCTGTGTGCACTGAGAGGCAGGGAAAGGATGGAATCACCATTACAGGAATGTGCTGCAATACATCTGATAAAAATGCTCATTTAATTCAAAGCAACAGCCTCAAAAAGCAGGTGTTTAGCAGGACCTGAGCTCTTTCACTAACAAATAAACCCAGCCTGGCTCAGCCTTCACAGATTTGCTCAGAGGGAAGAGTGTGATGTTCATTGTGGTTATCGCTGTAAACAATTCCTGCCTCTCACTCACGAGTTACACACAAACTGCTTCCTGAGCAAGCTCTGCAGTGACTGGGCACAGCAGTTTCGGAGGAGTTACTGCTTTTATTCAGCAGTACTGTCAGCATTGTCAGGACCTGGTCTAGAGGAAGGTGTCCCTGCCCAGGGGAGCTGGAAGGAGATGATGTTTAAGGTTCCTTCCAGCCCACAGCATTTGGCCATCCTGTGGTTTAGTCTCAGGCGAGCAGAGCAGCGACGTTTGCACATCCTTTGAAAGCAGGATTCACAAGTGCAAACCCTGCTGGGCTCACAACATCGGGCTATTTAAGGGTGCAGCAATCAGAGCAGCCTCAGTCCATCCTTTCTCACACCTCGGCCATTAGGCTGGCTTAAGTGCAGCTTAAATTGCACTGCACTGGCTGCATATTGGGGTGCTGCAGCACAAAGGGAGATGGAGATAGCAGCAGTAATATTTGTCAGGGACTGCCCTGCACCAGCACCAGCACCAGCACACACTGAGGGTTCCTTCGTTTATTGGGATCTGCAGGAGCTGTGCTGGCAGCTGTCACCAAAGCCCATCAGAAATGTGCATTTTCAAACACACCACACCAAACCATGAGTCTCAAGGCACAGGGTGTTATCTGGGATGGAACCAGGCTGGGCAGTGATTCACTCTGTGGGTCTTTCCCCACAGTGCTGCTGTTGGAGGAAGACACCAGCTGTGAGTCACAGTGTCTGTGGGGAAAGGTGGGGACAGCTCATGTCTGTCTGTCTGTCTGTCTGTCACTGAATGGAAACACAACTCCAGCAACACTCCCCAACAGAGGTATCACAGCCAAAACACAGAATTTCAATGCACTGCTGCCTACCAACCTCTATCATTTCACCCAGAACCAGCATCTGTAACCCGTTCATCTTCTTCCTCAGCTACTCTTGCATTTCCTTTAAAAGAACCCTGAATTTAAAAACTCTGATTTTTTTTTGTTCACCATCTTAAACATGATGAAGATTTTATTCTCTATCTCACTCTCTTGATGGGTCTTTTTAAGTTATAAATGTTTGCCTGAGCAGATGGTGATGTTTTATCCTTCATCACAGGTCTAAGTCAATGTTGTCAAACCCAGGGGAATTAAGGAAAGTCAGCACAGGAAACCTTATGGCCTGTGACAAATCAATACTTCCTAATCTCCATTAACATTGGGATTTCTGCTCTAAGCTAACAGTAAGAATTCCTGGTCTCCCTTCTGATTTTGATGCTGAATCACAAAGACAGGGTCTTGATTATCCCTCCTGTTATGGCTCCTGGTTTCCAGGAGGAAATGGGATATGAAATGGCTCCTGCCCACTGAGCCCACTGGGTGCTCCCACTCTGCACCAACGCCCCAGCAGTGACTGGACAGGTGGGTGCTGCCCCTGCTGCCCCGGAACCATGCCCATCCCTGAGGAACCCAAACTGGAGCCTCCAAAAGCTGCCCAAACCACCCAGCCTTGGATTATTCTGGTGCCTCACCACTGAAAATCATTGCTCAGTACCTTAAAGAGAGAGAAAACCCTGTGTAAGGACCCTAAATAAAGGACAGATTCCTGCTCCCCTCACCTAATCCTGCTCAGGAGCAGGAGAGAAAAATCTGATGGTGGGTGGGCATTAAGGGCCAAAACAGAACCATATTTCACTACTCTGATGGACAAATACCAAAAACCTTTGCTTGAAGAGCTCTGCTCCAGAGATTGACTGGGTGGGCACTGGTTCCTTGCTAATTGTCTTTTTTTTTATATTTTTCCCCTGGGAAGATGGGAAAGAATGCCGAGCAAGGTCCATGCACACAGAGTGTATTCCAGCCTCTCCCACGCCAGCTCCTCGTTTCTTTCAGCACTGCCAAGGTGGTTTTACAACGTTTGTGCTGCCTCAGTTTCCTCCTGGACACGGCTCAGGATCAAAACCAAAGCTGGGCCCGGGCTCAGAGCAAGGATCTGATGTTGGGTTTGGGTGAGGGATGGATGTGGATCAGCCCATCCCATCCCATCCCATCCCATCCCATCCCATCCCATCCCATCCCATCCCATCCCATCCCATCCCATCCC
>JAWWMN010000069.1:13350128-13361138 GCA_035047745.1 Catamblyrhynchus diadema | reverse complement strand
ATTATTATTATTATTATTATTATTATTATTATTATTATTATTATTATTATTATTATTATTATTATTATTATTATATGATTATTATTTTACTATTATTTCCCTATTATTATTATTATTACTATTATTTCCCTATGGCACTCATCCCAGCCAGCCCCTCCTGGGCAGCAGGACAGTGTTAAAGATTTCCAGTGCTGCTGTTTGAATGTTTAAATGTTTAAAAGTTTCCCAGAAATACATTAATTGCGATGGCCAAGGCTCTGGCACTCTGCTGAGCACGGTGTACTTAGCAGATCCTATAAGGCGATGACAGCTCACAAGGAGTTGATAAACGCCATTCCTCAGGAAGATAAATGTAAACCAAACCCCCAAACCTCTGGCAATTTATTCACAAATCCAATTTTTTTCCACCAGCGTTTTAAATTTAAAGGTAAGGGGAATTTTTTAAAGAGCAGCGAGGATTTGGGCTCGGCTTTTATTTATAAGCGCTGAGAAAGGCGAGATGTAAAAGGCAAAAGTGAAACAAAAGGAGATGGGGAGGAAGGCATTAATATTCCCTCCTTGTGTGGGTCCTGGCTCCTGCTGGGAGGGCTTCCCTGCTCGGGGCTGGAACGCTCAGATCCCACAAAATCCCAATCCTTTTCCAGCGGTGCCTTTAAAGATGTGCAGGACAGGGTGGATTCAGAGCTGCTGCAGCTCCAGGGCACTCACACAAACTCCCGATCCCAGATTCCCGGATTTGGGAGTGCAGGGCTCCCACTTTGTTGGGATATTATTTTGTCGCGAGTTTGGAAAGAACAAACACTTCTTTTCAGGAATACTTTCCCTAGAGAAAAGGCCCGCTCCATAAATAAAGTGATCTTGAGAACGATATTCTTAATTTTAAGAAGGATAACTGTGGTTTGGGATACACAACTTCGGAGCTGGGATATCAGGAGTGAAACTGGGAATAATTGAGACATGCAATAAAGACTCAGGGTATCCAGGAGTGTGTCTGGAGCCACGACAACACGTTTGATGAAACCAAAGAAATTCCAGCACAGATAAATCTGGCACTGGGAGGATCCATGCCAACTCTCCCACTGAAATGCTGGGAAGTTCCACTTGCACGCACAATACACCACCCCAACATCCTCAAATTTGTCCTGGGCTGTTTTTTACTATTTCAAATAAATTTTAAATACTACTTTTACTATTTAAAAAAATCCCTGGCAGCTGTGACAGGGTGCCACCCCAGCACAGAACACTTCCACAGCCCAGGGATGCAATCCCCCAATGTCCATGCTCCTGCAGGGCTGTCCCCAGCAGCTCTATCTGAATTAAAATACACTTTTTACTGGTTCCCCACACGGCCAATTTTACAGAAGTGCCTTTATCTGCCGTCAGAAGCACAGAAGCAGCCACCACGTGAGGCTCAGGCAGTGCAAACTGTGGAAATTGATAAACTCCATGAGGAGACGCCTTGCCCAGGCAGAACCACATCTGAGGCAGAAGCGTCTCCCTGGGAGGAGCATGTGACACAGAGCCCCTTGCTCCGCATACTTTGAAATTCTCTCATACCAAAGTCTGCACTTGCTGGGCTCTTGAGGAGCCCCAAACAGGTGAGTGCTCCTGCCTTTGATTCATGCAGATTTCAGCCAGCACTGTCTGAAACCTTTTAGACATTCAAAACTTTTTTTTTTTTTTTTTTTTCTTTTAATTCCCCCCCTCCATCAGCATCCTAATGACTCATCTAGAGTGCTCGCACACAAAGCCCCGGAGCCACGACTTACAGTAAAAATGTTTGCAGCATGTGCCAACGACTGCAGAATGGGCGCATTATCATTTGTTAGGAGAGTCTGGGCAGGATTTCGGACTGGGACATACTTGCTACGAGCTGAAATATTCTGGGGTATTTTCACTGGGAAAATTTGCAGCGTGTTATCATTCGCTGCATCTTCCCAGGGAAGGGAAATTTGGTCATTCCCACCGATGTTCAATTCGTTCAGCTGCGAGTTTTGTTTGGCCAGAGCTCTGCTGAATTTCAGCGTTTTTATTCTACTGAATAGAATTCTACAGAATTCTGAAATTCGGTTTTTATTCCGTATCGGCTGCTGCGCCCGCAGCAGTTCCCCTAAAGGTGCTGTGCTCTTTGCTCGGGAAGCATTTGTGTCCCGGGAGGCACCACGGCCCTGCAAACATCACAGAAAACGAGATTTTCTCAACCTCAAGGCTTAATTCAGTGTCTCAGAGTGAGATAAAGACTTCCTGACTCTAATTACAAACTCTGTGGAGCAGCGTATTTCTAATTATCTTTTATTTGGTGTGTTCCAAGTACAGTTTTTATATTCTGAATAGGGTGTTCTCCCAAATTCCAGTTGAATATTTTGTCACACTCAGGGCACATTTTCCTAAATCCACGTTTCTGCTCAGATCTGCTCCTTTTCTAAATATCCACCCTATTTCTTTATGATAACACCCAAATTCTTTGCAGTTCTAACCACCCTATTTTCTGACTAATTATTTTTCCCCCCACATGTTAACGCTTCAAACTAATGGGACTTCTAGCAAAAATATTTATGCCCTGGTTTATATTATATCATATCTATTTTATTGCAATATTGGTAAGAATGGAAATAGAGAAATAGCCACATGCCAGCTGTAAATGTTACATTTCTTTGCATAAAACCATTATTTATGATTGCCCAAAAACTCCCACACACGAAAATATTTCTTAGGCCAACTGTGCCCCCAGAGAATATTTATGGAAAAAGTTCATTTTCGAACCAGGAGTGATCCATGACTTTTGTTCCCTGCCAGTACTGTATGGAATACTGTGGCTGTTTAGATCTTGGGTGATGGAAAGGAGAGAAAAGGAGATATTTCCATATCAATGGCACACTCTCCTCAGGAGTCAGGCAACGGGAACAATATTTGCATCTACAGTTTGTTAACAGCACGGGCAAAACCGGCAGTGAAAATTCTTAAATTAGGGTTTAATGTGATGGTCCGTGTTTGCAAAGGAGAAACAAAAAGGCACCACGAACCCCATGTGCTCATGTGCTGGCTCTGTGTAAATATCACCGTAAATCACCAGGGAAGAGCTGAACCCCTCTTGGCTGGGCACAGAACAAACTCCTGGGATAAAAAACTTATCCAGAGCCGTCCCTTGCAATCCTCCCGGGCTTCCAGAGGGAAACGAGGCAGGCAAATGGGAGTAGATTGCTCAAAATGCGCTAAATTCGTTATATTATGGAAGAAATTCCCATTTCATGGAGGGCCAGAAGTCCTGAATAAACCTCAGCAGATAAACATCTCCCTCATGCTGGCCCCTTCAAAGTCCGGGACCTCGAGGATCTTGTAAAGAAAGATCCCATCTATAGCAGAGCTGTTTCCTAACCCACATCTGTTCATGCGCCTGAGAAGCTGTAATTCCTTTTCTTGCCCCATGGCTATTTCTGATACACATCTAACTTTTTCTCTTTGGCTTCCAGAACATCTTGTGATAATGAGTCCCGTGGAATATTTGTGTTGCACTACAAAAACAAATTCTTTTTATCCGTTTCACACACGCCACTCATCTCTTAGCCACCCTTATTTACGGAGTATTTCTTGCTGAAATGGGACTGAACCCAGGATTCCAGCTGACACCACAGCATCAGCATTTTATATTTTATTTTCCAGCACAGCCCTGATTCTAATATTTAAAAGAAGAAGTTGAAGTGTAACATTTTAAAGAAGAAATTGAAATCCTGATTGCTGAACACAGATCCCATTAAACTGCCCTCAATAATGCTCATGTGTTTTTTCACACTTAAGAGCTCGCTGGAAAAAATTAGAGAGACCTTTTCTGTGGAAGCACATGTCAGTGGAATTGTTAACATACTTGCTATCACTAGTTATATTTAAAGGTGTTGTGAGGAAGAAAACAAAATTCAGAGTTTTTCACAAAGGGAACTGATTTCTGTAGTGCCTTTGTCTTCCAAATCGTGATCCCCTCCTCAGGACCAAAAAGCAACAGCAGCTAAAGGAAATCCACTATTTCTGAAGTTATGGCCACAAATTCAGGAAAATAAATATAGAATTAAGGGACTGTGCAGTGCCAGTGGTTTCTGAAATCCTTTAATTGGGTGATTTTATGTAGTGCCAAGAACACAGCTAAAATTTTAACTTTGAAAGCATGAGTTCAGGGCCCAGTTTTCACAGTGATGAGCACACTTAGCTCCTACAAAAGCCACTGTGGACTATAGCACTTTATAAAAATCAGGCCCATGTTGTTTATTTAATTTATTTTTAAAAGATTTTCTTTGCTTTAGTCCACTAACAACTAATTAAGCTGCCTCCAGATTAAGAGGCCGAGCCAAGAATTACAGGATATACCACATGCTTTCTCAAGGCAAATATTTACAGTTGTTTGTTGGGTTGATGTCTTTGACATCCATCTTCTACACATAGGCCATGAAAAAAAAAATGCAACATCACAAAAATCACCACATGACATGATGTGAAAGATTTGCTTTTTGAAAAGCAAGCTGTATTCAACGCCAGCTTTGCAAATTGTTTTGCAGATGCTATTTCTATAATGCTGGCATGGCTCCTCCGAGTCAGGGGGGCCAGGGGGAGAGCAACATAAAAGACTGAGATCAAAGATTCTCTTTTGGTAGGCAAAGGCTTCTGGCTTCTTTTTCCTAATAGGAAAAGTTTGTGATATGAGAGGAGACCGCCCATCAAGCAGGGTTGTGCAGCCCAGCTTTCCCAGTCCTTTATCCCTGCCTGCCTCTCCCTGGCTCCTGGGGCTCGGTGGGATCCAACACAGGCAGAGAACGCTGCAGAAACACAGCCTGGGTGATTTGTTTGTCATTTCTGCATCACAAACCCGGCGCTGATCTGGGGAGAGGCTCCCTGGCCTCCGTGATGATGTTGGGAATCACAAATTCCCGCCTGAGGGTCATCAAGGCAACCCTGAGGGGCAGAAGCTCTGCCTGAGCCTTCCGAAATCCTGCTGGTGTCTGGGTGCTGCAGAGCTCAGCAAGGATGGGCTGCTGGGGGAGAGTCAGGCAGGTCTGGGGGAGGAACTGAGGGGGAACAGGTACAGAGACCTGCCCAGAGCATCCCTCAGTGCCGGGTGCTGGGGTTGGGATAAGTCTCCTGTTTGGGATAAATCCAGTTGGGGATGAATCTCCCATTTGGGATAAATCCAGCTTGGGATGAATCTCCCATTTGGGATAAATCCAGCTTGGGATGAATCTCCCATTTGGGATAAATCCAGTTTGGGATAACTCTCCCATTTGGGATAAATCTCCCATTTGGGATAAATTCACTTTGGATAAATCTCCCATTTGGGATGTATCCAGTTTGGGATGACTCTCCCATTTCAGATATATCCAGTTTGGGATGAACCTCTTATTTGGGATAAATCCAGTTTGGGATGAACCTCTTATTTGGGATAAATGCACTTTGGGATGGCTCTCCCATTTGGGATAAATCTCCCATTGGGGATGGCTCTCCCATTTGGGATGGCTCTCCCATTTGGGATAAATCTCCCATTTGGGATAAATCTCCCATTTGGGATGGCTCTCCCATTGGGGATGGCTCTCCCATTGGGGATGGCTCTCCCATTGGGGATGGCTCTCCCAGTTTCCCGGTGCTGCCTGAGGAAGGGCTGGGAGCTCTCCCAGAGGATGCAGAGCTGCAGCCTGGCTGGCAGGGGCAGTTCCCATTGCCAATCCCCTGGAGCAGGGAGCTCCCCTCACAGCCAGCCCAGCACATGGAACCTGCCACATCAGTAACTGTATTAAAGCACAAACTTCAGAACCCCTGATGGGGAGGAGGTGACAAAGGACACCAAGCGCACACAAGCTGACACTGCAGACCTGTTTAGGAGCTGGAAGAAGCATAGAGAAGATTTTTCTCTCTCTCAACCCCATGATTTTCAACTGAAGGTCTTTGAACTTCTTTATCTGAGCACTTATATTTTTATTACAGGAAATTAAGAGGCTGAATGATGTGTGATTCAACTGTGGATCCCTGGACATGAAATGAAGCTATAATAAAACATTTTCATATGAAATCAAAACCAGAAACTTGACTCTCTCCTACTTCTGACCTCTGCTCCATGGCCATGGTAGGAGCCAACAACTGCTCCTTGTAGTGTTGCATTAGTAAGTCTTTAGATGGGTTAAATATTGCTTTAAGTTATATTATTGACCAAGGAATCTCTAAGAACAGACCCCTGAAGGCCTCCCAGGGATCCCTGGCCATGACAGGGCAGGATGGGGTTCTCCTTTAGCGCCTTTATGCCTGGCTGGACTTCAAACCCAAGGCTGTGAGTCCCACTGTTTATTTACAGATTTATTTATCCTCCTACCACACTGAGATACAGATTTTGGTCTATTCTTTAGGAGGACTAAGTCAAGAAATGAGGCCATAGAAGGTTGCTTCAAAGATGGTTTTTGCTTTGAAAATTGCTGCTCAGGAAGAACAAATGCAGCCCCTGAGTGTCCTGGTGCTGCTGGCTGAGCTGGCAGGGAAAAACATGTGAGGGCTGGAAGCACCAGGCAAAGAAATCAAACTGATGCTCTAATCAAGTACAGCTCAAATCTGTGATGCCCAATAAAAGACAATCAGCACAGCTGGAACTGTGCCAAACAACCCAACATTACAAATTTCATTTTCCAGGGAGGGCCTCGCATATGAAAGTACAAAAATGAGCAAACACTGCAGTTACAGCTGCACCAGTGCAGGGGTCACCCTCTGCTGCCGCCCCTGCCCTGTGCCAGCACCTCCAGCCACAGAACCACAGGGATCTGGGGCAGGGAACTGAACCAGCCAAGGCCAAACCATTTTCTTTGACACTCCGGCTCCATGAAATGACCAATTGTCAGGGATGAGTCTGGGGGGAAGGAAAATGCAATTATTTCCTTCAGATCCCTCTTGGCAGTTAAATAGGACACATCTCCCTTCTCCGCACTCTTCTGGCATCCCTCATCCTGCCTTTCATGGCCCATTTCTGCTCTGAGCTGCTCCACATCCAGGTACCAGGTCTTTAGGGCAGCCCTCTCCTCACTTTGTTATGAAAATGGAAATAACAGCAGTGCTAGACCAGCTTGATGCCACCTATAATGGTTCCAAAGAGCCAGGAGAGCAGCACTGGCTGTCACCGTGACATGGAGCTGTCACCTGGGCACAGCAGAGCAGGGGATGTGGTGGCACCTGAGGGACAATCCCACCTTACACAGAGCTCCCTGCTGAGGGGAGGGGACACTGCCAGCCCTGCCTGAGCTGCTCAGAGAGGCCACAACACCTGGGTGTCACACCTGGGTGACAAAGGTCCCTCCCTGTGCACGAGGGGTCAGCACTGGAGAGCAACACCCAAACAAGCCAGAGCCAGCCCTGGAGAACAGAAACAGAGACAAGGAAAGCAAAAATAAAACAAAAACCCCTGAGGGTTCTCTGTCTGCTACTCAGATCTGAAGTGAATCTGGTCTGGTTCTGTCATCACAGTGTCTGCAGCACTCAGATCTGCAGGCAGAAGGTGAGAGGATGCCAAGGACAGGGGGACAGGGCCTGCTGGGGTGGGGCAGCAGCTCCAGCAGGGTTTTGCTGGTTTGTGACCATGGATTTAAGCAGAACACTGGAGGAGCTGACCTTCCAGCACCTCTGCACTGCTGCAGAGCCAGCTCCTCACCTGCCATCCTTGGCTTTCCTTTCACATTGAGAAGGATGTGAAATACACAGCAACAAAACAGTATCAGAGCAAGAGAGCCCAAGAAGGAAACCAAAAGAGGAAGTGAAAGGCTTAAAAAATAAAAATAAGACACAGCATTGGTCTCTGCCAGTATTTGCTGAGACATTCAAATGGAAATGGTGCAGTTTCAGCGGTGGCCATCCGCATCTCAACTGGGATGAGACAGCAGGACCCAGGAATTCCTGGGAGCAGCCCTTGGAAAAGGCTGGGGCATCACCAGCACACCTGGCCCGTCCTTAGGAACTCACAGCTTCATCCATGACAGCCCCTAGGAACCCTGAACTTGGCTGAACGCAGTCTAAAATATCCCAAATCTTTCACAAAAAGGACTTGGAGAGAAAATTCAGGTACCAAATGTTTGGGGAATTCTTCTCAGTTCATCAGCAAAACATCTCCTCAGCTCAGGCTGGCTTATTTGGGTTACCAGGTCCCTGATCTTTTCTGAGCTCTCTAAATCAAACCTCACGAGCTAAACAATGAGGATTATGACACTTGAAATAAACAAGTTATTTTTCCTGAATTTTCATGGACACATGCAAGATACACGGGCTTTTTATCAAAAAGCTACATTCATATAAATATTTATATTTATATTTATACCAAGGGATCCTCTAATTTTAGTTACAAATGCAACTCCCAAACACAAACACTGATAGACTCAGCCCTAGTGAAATAACAGAGTCACAATAACCAAACGTTGAAGTCATGAAAGGATTTTCCCCTAAGCAACAAACAACAAATGGTACTTTTTTTGTTAAACATTAAAAAAAAATATGTCATCGACTTACAGGTTAATGGTGGGACATTCTGGCACCATCCAAACTTTCCTCCCTCTTCGAGTGATGCAAGAAATTACAGGAAAAGTTTTCACACTTCTTCAGAGAGGATAAAATTCCTGTTGCTGTTCAAAAGAAAATCAAAACAAAAACACAAAAGAGGAACAATTAAAGGCAAAATGCTTTTTAGAAGTGCCTGTTTCTCAAAAGCGACACAAACTAAAGTTCAACAACCCTCCTTTTGCCACTTTTAAAAAATTATTCTTTCTAAATATAAAATTGCAGCCTTTGCTGATCTTTTCAGAGTATTTTCAGTTATAGAGCATAAATCTCCTGAATAAATCTCCTGCATTACCCAACATCTTTACTTAGGAAGCATTTCTGAGGTTATTTCTAGGAAAAAGAAACTAGGAAATTACAATATTCGCTGTTGTTTCAGTACTGGTTTGGTTTTTTTTTGTTTCCTCCTTCTCCTCATGTGGTCATCCTGAGATGACTGGAATGTACAGGAACACCCCAAATACCCAGAAGAATAAAGTTCAAAAACAATTTTATTACAGAACTCAGGGGAAAAAAAATGCAAGGCTGGTAATTTTTCCTAATTCCTCCTGCCACGAAATAGAAAATGCTTTCTGGTTCATTGAGCAAATTGGTGGGCCTGAATTCCAGAAATTCAGATATCCTCACAAAGGCGGCATTATGGCCAAACAGGTTCTGTGCTGGGAATTCTGGCCAGGTGCCACTTTGTTAACAAATACAAGTGTTGAATTCAGCTGGATTTAAAGATTGTGTTCTCTGCTTGAGCAAGTCTGAAAGTGCCAGAGTTGTAAAATTATCGTCGAGCCGGAGCTTTGAAACTCAGAGACAGCAGAGCAGATAAAAAGTGTCTGATCCTGCAGGGCCAGGGAGATGGGCAGGGCCAGCAGTGACCAAACACTCTGCAAATACAGACAGTGAACAAATGAATCGTTCAGATCACCTACAGAACATACTTAATTTGGCTTTTCATGGTTTTAGTTTGAATTTTAGTGATAGAAGATGAAGCAGCAAAGAGCAGGATTAGAGATCAGAGCTGAAATTTCTCATTTTTGGGTCTTCTGTGCTCTTCTTCATTAAAAAGAATTTACTTTTCTTCAATAAAATGGGTAATATTCCATTATCAACAACAGCAACCAACTAGAATTACAACAATAATGGCCCAGCATTTGGGGGCTTTGGGGTTTGTTTTGTTGCTTTTTGTTTTAGTTACAGTTGATTGATTGCTTAAAATAAATTATATCTTAATCACACAGGATAACATTTATATTTTATAGATACAATGGCAATTATCAAAGCTGAACAATTCCAGGCACATGGTTTATCTTCCTACCTGCTCCAGTTCATCACAAAAAAACCCAGAATTACTCAAAATATCTTTGTTATTCTGAATTAACCAGTAAGCACCATTTTCAAGCAGTGGTGCATGACTAGAAAATTGTGGTTTTTCCTGTGTTTACAGATTAAAACCTGGGGCACAGGGAGGCATCTAAGGCAGCCCAGACCCAGCAGCACTTCCCACCTTCCTGGGGAGCACAGGTGAGGATGGGCAGGGTCCCTGCAGGTGCCCATCTGAGCACTGCACACCTGGATTGTGAGCAGGGACAAACATCCACCTGTGTCTATGCCAGCACTCAGGGCTCATCAAATTCTCCACGTGCAAAACTGCTCACAGCTCAATTTTGGGTTCATTTCTTGTTTTTCCACAAGTGAGACCCTGTCGGCACTTAAGCCATTCCCCTTCAGTGTACAGGTGAGTTGGGCCAGCCGCTTTATTCTCCTTTTCCTGAGCGTTTGAGACTGAGCTCGTTTCAGCAAGAAAGAGAAACTTTGCCCCTTCTCCCCAGTTCTGGTTTTAGATTTAAAAGTTTGACATTTAGACCTGAGTGAAAGCCTTGTTTCGTGAGAGAAACAATGATTTGATTTGAAATTACTCAGCTAACGAGTCAGTTCTGAGTGACTTCAGGGACAGCTCTTCATAAAATCTTCTTGTTATGAGCAAGGAGAGTTTATAATTAAAAAAAAAAAAGAATTCCAATAAGAAACGTCTGGACTGTCACTGTGTGCCAGAGGTGTTTGGCACTTCTCTCTCTGAGCACGGGATGAGCTGGGATGGTGAAAGGTGTCCCTGCTGGGGTGGGGTGGGATGGGATCCATCCCTTCCATCCCAAACCATTCTGGGACCCATCTGGGATCCATTTCCCTCCGTGCTCTGACCTCCCTCGGGACTGTGGGGTGCTGAATGCAATCCTTACAACCTGCACCACAAATGCAGACAGGCCCTGAGTGGGGTACTTAGACATTCCCTATTTTTCCATACCCTTGAAATGCTTAAATATGACAAGGGGAGATGCTGAGCATCTCCTGGAAGGATAAAGTGAAACTTCCAGTGTGGAGTGGGCCCAGAAATAAGGATCCCGCCTTTAATTAATTTTTTATATATATATATATAAATCGATCATATATATATAAATA
>JAWWMN010000069.1:13311775-13350047 GCA_035047745.1 Catamblyrhynchus diadema | reverse complement strand
CTCTTCCGATCTATAAATCGATCATATATATATAAATAAAATTAATACATATTTTATTATAATTGATTAATTTTATATAAACAAACTTTACATAATTTTTATATGTATATTTATTTCAGGTCCATATTTATTTATATTTATATAATTTTTGTTTGTGTACATATATACATATACACATTTATACATATATACATATGTATATACATATATATGCATATATATACATATTTTTTTTTTTTTCAAAATATTTATTTTTATTTTATTCTTCTTTAAAAGTGTCGCAAGGGTTTCACTGCAGCAGCCTGATGAAGCTCTGCCATGCCCCCTTGCTTCTTCTCCAGGCTGGGACACAGAAGGCCGGGGGAGGAGGAGGAGGGAAAAGCAGGAAAACCACACTTGGCTAGGTGCTTTTCATGAGAGTGTGCGAGCTAATCTAGTCAAAATAATCCAAAACATCCCGCGAAAGGGATGAGGGACTGCACAATGGAACCTCACAAGACACTGACTCTCCTTGCAGACACCACCCACGACCCCGTCTGAAGATTTCCACTCTTGTCCCCCAACGCAGCACATTTAAATCACAGCTCCTGCAGCTCCATGAGATCCACATAAATTCAATAAAAGCGCACAAAACACCCCTGTGCACATATTTCCACGCTCCCTGAGCTGTTTGCAGAAGTGCAGGCACGTGTTTCCCAAGCTGTTCTTTTACTTCTGTATTTGTACAGCTCAGAAATGAAGGAGCAGCGCAGCTCTAGGGGGGTGGTGTTTATAATTTGGATTTAAATCCTCGGGAGATGTGTGTGTTACAACATCTCATGGCACACACGTTGTACTGGCATTTTTATCCATTAAAAGCTCACTCTGGAGAGCTGCCTCACCAAAATGTTCTGCGCTCCTCGAGTGAGATCAGCCACAAATAATAACTGCTTTGATATTTAATCAATACAGAGATAGCACTGGATGTTAGTGCCTGTCCACATCGGGGCTGTAATGGATCTATTCCCACATTAAAAATACATGGGGAAACTTCCTCGCTCTGAGCTACAACAAAAAGCTTTTAATTGCTTCACAGATGAGTTGACAGCGCACACCACACGTGTGGGCAGACAAAGCCCTGCTGCACCCACAGCTCTGTGCTTGTTTCTGTTCTCAGAGACACCTGAAGGGCTCAGCTCTTGTTTTTCACCCCCAAATTTGCCTTCTGCTGCTCAGTCCTTGCAGAACTGAGCAGGGAATCAGATATTCCAGACCGGCTGGGCAGAAGAATTTTGCTGTGCTGTGCCTTTAGATAGAGCTTTGATGGTTAACCTTGAAAAAATCTCTCACTTTCTCCCCAGTTCTTATCCTAAATAACATTTTCAGTCTGAGCACCGCTGTATTTAATTGCTGTAGTCAAAACAGAACCACAAAGATCTTAACACAGAGCCAAAAGAATGGCTGTTGTTCCTCCTCTTACCTCAGCATCTAAGCCATAAAATGTCCTTAAACTAATCAAAGAGTGTTTATAGGGATGCAAAAATGTCCTGAGCAAAAAAACGTTTTGAATTTAGAAAGTTTGGATCAAATTATTTCAATTCACTGTGAAAAAAAAAAAAAAAAGAAGTTTTGCAATGATTACACAGACCTGAACCTCTTCCCCAAAGAACTTCTCACATCAGAGCAATCTCCGCTCAAGCTGCTGCCTGACAATTTCTTGTATTCTCTTTTTTGCTCTTTCCCTCCACCTGCTGAAGTTTTGCCCACTACAGCCACACAAAAGGAAGGAAATTATTTAAGTTTTGAGAGTTTTACCAAATAGAATGTGAGATTAAGCTGACGAATATTCAGCCCCTTGCCCAGCTGAGCCCCGAGCTCATTTTCTGCTACTTTTTCTTCAGGAAGTGCAGATTTTAAGCTCTGGCAGATAATAATACCCAGACCCAGGGTTGTTTTTTTTTAACCCAGTGATACAAAGGAAGTGGTTTTGTTGCTAGCAGGTACCTTGCTTGGGATATTGAGATAATGAAAGTTCATCACTACAGACAAATTGTAACTGCAGCCCATCCAATCTGACCTCAAGCCCGAGTGGCTGAATGAGAGAACTGCATTTGTAACAGCCCTAAACCTCCAATAAATCAACTTCACCTCCCCTGAGCTGTTAGAACTTCGATAGATACAGATTTAGAGCAGGAAACAAAACAGAAAAAAAAAAAAAAGAAACAAAACAAAACAAAAATCTCTAAGAAAGAGAGGTTTCAATGGTGCTATCTGCATGCAAATCAAAGGCCAGTTCAAACTTTAATCTCATTTAGCTTTTCTTTCCTCCAGTGATTGCTCCCTGATTTGAACAATCACACTCCAGAAAAGAATGCACAGGGAGGGATATCAGGAGGGAAATTTACTCCAAGAGCTAGGAAAGATCACACATTGACCCCTAATTCTGCAAGGCCAGCCTTTCACCATGAGAAATGCAGATTTTAAACTGGTGTAGGGAACTACAGAAATATGAGCATGTGTTTTAATCATAGCAACTGAATAGCTGGGCTGAATAAACACCAAAAAAGGCACTCCTAGCTCTTGCAGGCACATCTATAAAAGCTCTTCTCTAGAGCCAGTGTTTTTGGAGTTATTTCCCAGCGTTCAGTGGGGTAAAACACTCACCCTGCAGCATAACCCGGTCACCTTGCTAAAGACACTTTCCCTCCAAGCTGAAATAGTCACTTTTCCTGATTAAAACGGGCACAAAAAATAATTTATGTTGGTGGTTAGAGATTAAATAGTCTGCAATACTTCAAAAGGCTGTTTACCTGTGATTTAAAACCAGTATCTTCTGATCAAAGAGATAAACTGTCTCCACGCTGTCTGCTGATCACTTTCCTAAGGCCTTCCCCCCCTCGAGTTAACTTTTAGTTTTCCTGAAGTTTGAAAGGATGCAAGTTTCAGATTTGTCCCCGTGCATTTGCAGACGATTTTGCCTGGCTCTATCATCCTGCACAGGAGATAATGTTTCAGCAATTTAAGATTTAACAGCTGCTGCCAGGAACTGCAATTGGATAATCTCGGGGCTGCTGCTGCTGCTTTGAAGTTGCCAAGTCCCAGTAAACCCCACAGCTCTGAGTGCTGCGTTTGGGATTATTGCCACTTAATTGGGAGATCTTTGGAAAATACTGAAAACACTGAGATGCACTGGGATAGATTTCTGCTAAAACCAGCTGGAAACAGCAAAGCAAAACTTCATTCTTAATGCCAGCGTGGAGCAGAAAGGGAGAGAGGAGAGTTTGACAACTTTTGGTGTTCGTTGCCACCACTGGAGCAGAAAGGAGCTCAGGGCCTGGCAGCCACTTCCTGAGAGCAGAATAAATAACCTACATTTTCTGCAGGTTGTGCTGAGATGGGGGAGCTCTGATATCCCCACTCATTCATCTGCTCAAGGGCCAGAAAAGAGATGCGAGACCTCCCCTGCTGGACAAATTCCAGCAGAGGAGGCAAGAAACCCAGAGCTGGGAAGGATGGAGTGACAAATCTCCTCCTTGAGAGAAATCCTCATCTCTGCTAGCAGCAAAGAATTTGTAAAATACAACATGCTGAAGCTGAGCTACATCAACACTGAGAAATATTTACTTGACAATATCGTCAGAGTAGAAAGTTAATTGAAATGCTGCAGCTTTGTTTGCTTCCCCCTTCAGCACAGCTGAAACAACAAAACCAGTCAGGCAACTTTTCTTTTTCTTTTTTTTTTTTTTTTTTGGGGTCAGGTATGTGCTACATTACTGACAAAAAGCTTTGGGGTTCTCAGACGAGCTGCAACACCCCAGGGATTTCTCCAGCTCCAGAGTGACTTCATTAAATATCCTGGGTGCTCTTGGTGTGCCTCTGCTTTGTGGTCAGACCCAGGATTCAGTGTGAAAACACTGCTGGGACACCCTTCCAACACATTCAGAAATATAGAATAAATAGAAATATATATAATTAATATAGAATAAATAGAAATATATATAATTATACGAATGAGAGTTTAAGGTTCTCAGTTGTGAGGGTGAAGGGCCTGGCTGTGTTTTTGCTGCACACCTCCCCTTGCAGAAATGAGGAGCGTGGAGATAAAAATTGTGTGCTTTTTGCTCCACTCCCTCCTCTGTTTGTCTTCTGGAGAAAATGAAATTTCTGAAATTCCATGGTGGGTTGTAACATTCTGTAGAATGCTCATGTTTAGTAACCTCGGGTTTTTACATATTAATTTTCTTTTTTTTAATGCTTTTTTACGGAGTAGCTGTAATTACAGGAGTGGAATTCCATGAAGTGATTTCACACCTCTTCTGCATAAGGGCTAGTGCTAAATAAGCGCCACAGCCTTCATTTTACAGCAGGAAACTTCAGCACAGACCCTGCAAGGCCCCTGGACATTTCTCTTCCTGCTGCACCCCATCTGTGTGCTGGAGGGGTCAGGAAAGCCTCCCTGGGCTCAGCCCAGCCTCCTGAGCTCACCTGGCTCTGAAGCAGAACTGCAAGGACACAGGTGGAGGAAGGGGTGTGAAGGAGAAGGAACAATGCCTCAGAATATCCTGCACACTGAGGGTTTCCTTCCTGCTCACTCTTCCCATTAATATCATTTTACCTGGGTTACCTGAACTAAACCCAGCAGCAGCTGCTACATCCCATAATGCTATTCCTTCATTCTGGTGTGAATGCAGATTAATTTCATTTTAATTTTATATTAATTAAAGTCAACAATTAAATTAATAATTAATTAAATTAATTATCAAATTAATTAAATTAATTAATTAATTTTATAGTTAAAATCCTGATTATCTGGGCCCAAAGTGATCCAAACAGGACAAAGCCCAGAGGTCAATGAAGAAACCAAAGGAAATGAACTGTTCCTGTTTTCAGGGGGTTGTGGTGGCAGGGGAAGGGGGAATGGCTCAGACTCAGAGAGGGGAGGGTTAGGTGGGATTTGGGAAGGAATTCCTGGCTGGGAGGGTGGGCAGGCCCTGGGATGGAGTTCCCAGAGCAGCTGTGGCTGCCCCTGGATCCCTGCAGTGCCCAAGGCCAGGCTGGGCATTGGGACAGTGGGAGGTGTCCCTGCCATGGCTGGGGTGGCCCTGGGTGGGGTTTGGGGTCCCTTCCAACCCAAACCATTCCATAATTCCCAGTATTCCCAAAATCATCCAGCTGAGGTGAGGGCAGAGAACACCGACCCTGCTGAGAAAGGCAGATTTTAAAGAAGAATTTGATCTGAAAATTCCCCCACACTAAAAGGGCTGAGGAGCATCCCAGCCACAGACAGTTCTTGCTCAGAGAAGTTTTGTGCAGGACTTTTTCAGGGCAGGTCTCTCACCCCTCCCTTTTCAGTGGAAATCAATGAAGCAAAGAGAAATGGTTGTCCTGTGTTTTTCTGATAATAATAAAGATTCTCTTGTGTTTCACACACTAAATGTGGTGATGCATACCAGGATGTGGGTGACACAAAGGTTAGTGTTAATAGTCAAAAAATACCTGTGAGCAATGAGGAAACAAAATGGACAGAAAAGACACACGGAAAAAAAAAATTCCTAGAACTTTCATTAGAAATCCTCACCCACACAAAACCAGACAAACATTCCTGGGTTTTTGCCTATTTTTCAATGAACTTTTTTTTTTTTTATGTTTTTTTTTTCTCTGTAAGGAGCTTTTAAATGGCTGAAATAAGAATAATCAGCAGCAGCACCCAGGAGTGTCTCTTTGATTGCTGGTCCATGAGGTCCCAGGTAAGGTTTTCCCAGTGCAGCACAAAGGGGCCATTCAGGGCCCCACACTCAGCACAGACCCAGGCAGGAAACTTTGACCCCACAGCATGAAATCATAAATTGATATCATTTAGGGACAAATGTAGCATCTTATCCCAGATTTATTGCCACCCACTGCAATAAAATAAAGATAAATGGGAGGGATGAAAGGCTCCTGGTGGAGCTGATCATATCAACACCTGAGTGTTAGATAGAGTCCAAAGGAAGCTCAGCCAGGGTGTGCAGGGACAGGGACGTGTCATCTGCCTTCTAGACAAAGCTCTTAATATATTAAAACCACTTAATATTAAAAAAAGAGAAGCCTTTAATTCTCCTTCTGAGGCTTCCTGTTAAGGCAGATCTACAACACTGAAAAATGAAACTACAAGATTCATGCTATTTTTGGGGCTGTTTTTCAAGAACTCACAGCTTCTGCTGGGACACAACAGAAACTCGTGAGCAGATCTGTAGAGCTCTGAGTGCCTCAGGTTGTGCTCACAGGAGGCTGTGGTGCCTTCAGAAAGTGGAGCAGGTGCCTTGGCATTTTGGAGAGAGGCTCTAGAAACCTCCTGGCATTTTGGTTTGCATCAGTGTGTTTGTTCTCTGGCTCAAAGTGCTGCAGGATTTCTGAAATGGTGGAAATGGCAGATTTGTGATGCATTTTTGGCCAGAGCAAACCCCTTTTTTTCCATCCACCCAGTGTGCTCTGGGTAGCACAGGGGAAGATTCCCCACCTGTAGGTTAAAAACCCCAAGTAATGGGTGGGTGGAAAAATTCAGTGTAAGCACTGAACTGCAGACAGCTCATCTTGATTAGAAAAAGCAAATCAAATGCACTATTTCAGAAGGATAAACTGTGCAATGGAGGAAAAACTGTGTTGTAACAACTGTGATTTTAATGTCATGAAGACATCAAGAACAGAGGATGAGGAGGGCACCTAATGATTTATTTCCCTAATTTCAGAATGTCTCTTGTACCCTCTTTTCCCCTGGTGAGAATCCATTATTAATATTTACAAGCAATTCTCCTGTAAGCAGGTAAAGGCTCATCATCAAATCAAATTACTGTGCTCCTGATGGCACTTCATGAGATGAGCACTTTATTAGGGAACAAAAGCTTCCAGAGAGATTATTTAATGAGAAGTACATCAGTTTCTTTAATACTTTAATGGTAATTGCTAGTGAGACAATTATTTTCCTTGCCCAATGATTCTTCCTCCCCTTGTGAGCACTGTTGTACTCAATGCTTAGAGCATGATATAATTATTCAGAGTTCATTAACAGACAATATTTCTTGTCCTTTCATTAAGCCAGATCTGTGCATCTGTTTGAATACGAATCTAGAAATCAGCAGCCATGCAGATTTACACAAAGTGTACATTATTATTTGACTGGTAGGGAAGAACAATGTGAGCCTGGCACTGCTCAGTGCATTGAGGAGAGCTGACCCTGGTGGCTGAGCAAATCTCTATCTCTCAGCACATCTGCTCCACTTTCCCACCAGCCAGGCAAGGACAATCACTCCCCAGCCTCGCAGGGAGCTCTGAGAGTTCAGAGCTGGGCAATAATAAATTACTAATACTCCTTTTCAACCCCTGCCAGGCAGCAGGGAGCAGTGATAAGACACCATGATAAGGCCAGAGGGATGGGTGCCTCTGCAGTCCCGGGGGGTTTTGGTCCCAGGAGGGGAAGGGCTGTGGCAGTGACCACATTTTGGGGGTCTTCTGCCAGTGGCACCCCTTTCCACCACTTCTTGGAGACTTCTAATCCTCCTGTTACTAAACATGAGCAAGGACTGCTCTGAGAAGCTGGAGAGCAGCAGCTCCTGCTTGGTTTGGGTGGATGGGAGCACCAGGGAATGTCTCACACCACTGCTGGGTGAGGCCAGGTTTGGACAGGGCTAAGGAGAACCATGCCCAAAAAGAGGGAAAGGGCAAATCAGGGAGGTGCTGCTGTGGGAAACAGACACAGCACCAGCCACAGAGGGAGTTTAGCTGCACCCCAAAACACCAAACCAGCCTGGCCCCCTTGCCTGAGCTCTGCAGGAACTTCATCCTGTGATTAAAGACTGGGCGCACCAATTTCTCTAAAACCTTATCATTCTACTTAAGTCAAATTTACAGCTCTGAAGCCCTTTGAGCCTGTCTGCCCCAGTCCTTATTGATCCCAAGCAACGAGAATGGTGGGAAGAGCAGAGCTGATGCTGGGCAGGAAAACAGGGGAATTTCTGCTGAGTGTTCCCCGTGGGAGCTGGGTTTGCTGCCAGGAAGGAGAGAAAACAAGGTCCCACCTCCCTGAGCAGCTGATCAGTGCCCAGAACACTCTGAGTTTCCCCTCCATGGTTTTGCATGCGAGGGGCTGATAAAGATCTTTTCCTCCAGTTTCATGTTTGCCTGCTATTCTTGTGTAATGGCCAAACCTGTTTGGTTCCAGATTCCTCTGTCTGGCCTGATTAATGGCCTCCTTGCTGGACCCCACGAGGGAATCTGGGAAGCTTTTGGTGCTTTTTAAGCCATTTGTTGCATTATCTGGGCTGTCATTCTCTATTTCAGCTCTGGATTGCTCAAAACCCAGTGGTCTGTGCATTGCTTAAGGTTTTGCTCAGCTTCTCTGTTCTCCAGAGCAGCTTTTCTTTGAATTGCCACTGAAACCAATTTCAGGAATAATCAGCTGTTACAGGACTTTAATGGAGATATCCCAGTGTCTCTTCAGCCAAGGATTTCAATCCCTGTGTGTGCAGGGAACCAAGAAAAGCACAGCTGTTACAAACTCCAGGTGATCTGGGCTTGTGAATTCCCTGTCAGCCTCGTAGCAGGGAACAGGAAATCTCAAATGTTTGTTTGAGGAGGCAGCACCCAGTACAGAGCCCAGAAAAGAGCACAATTCCAGTCCCAGGGCGAGGCAGCAGAGTCTCTCCTGGGGGACAAAGCCACTCCCAGAGGGGTTGGACATTCCTTAATTCCCCAGAAGCTGAAGAAAATCAGCTCAGCACAAAGTGAGTTACACCTGTCCTGCAGAGCCTGGGGGACCTGGGCACACAGGCATGGAAAGGTGATTAAATAAAGTCACTTTGTGTGACATCCCCATAGAGACTGTTGCTGCAGCAACAAGACCTTTAGCTCCTCAAGTCACTTAAAGATAAACAATACCAGGAAAAAGAGATTCTGCTCCCCAAGCCCTTGTGAAATGTTCAAAAAGAGCACATTTCACCTGAGAAGGACTCAGGATGAGTGTTGCACACATCCAGCAGGTGTACAGCACTGCAGGGCTGTAATCACCACCTTCTCCCTGATCCTTTTTCTGAGGCAGCTCATCATCCTCTCCATTACCAAAAAATACAGGAGGAAAAGCAACCTGTGCATTTGGCCACAATGCACTGTTTTGAATGGCTAATAGAGAAATAGGGGTGGAAAATGAAAAGTGCATTTATTGCTGATTCTCACTATGAGATTTGACAGATAGCATTTGCCTCCAACCTTTCAAGCCAGAAGTGGAACAGATGTTCATGAAAAGCCAGTTAATTTCCTGCCATTTGTGAACTGATTAGAAACTGAAACATTAGCACACTGACACTTCTTTATTTTTAATCTTGCTCGTGTTTTGAAAGGAAAGAACCACCGGGAGCTAAGGTCTGGCTGTCAGATAGGAATAGCTGCACATTTTTATTTCCTCCTTTAACCCCAACCCTCGCTGCTAAGGAAATGGGGAAAAGCCAACCCGAGGCTGCACAGGCAGTGCCAACCCAGGGCTGCCAAGAGTGTCCTGGCACAGCTTTGCCAGGGAATGAGGAAGAGGAGGCTGAGCTTCCACACACCCCCGGCTCTTGTTACAGCCGCTAAGTCCGAGTACAAAGGCTCTACAACCGGTTTCCAACAGCTAGTAAACAGGCGGGTATGCTGGTGCAGGGCACTGTCAGAAAGGAGGAGCTGCAGGGAGGAGCCAGGAAGGAGGAACCCTCCTGGTCTGAGTTTCCAGCAGGGCCCTCACTGAGCTTCTGCTTGGGGAGCTCCCAGAACAGAAATTCAGGCCCAAACACAAATGTGGTAGAGGCAGGTTTGATTCTGTTCAAAACTGAATTATTGTTTCAGATCTAATTCAGGGAAACATGTATGGAGTACTGTTAGTCCCAGGGGGAGAACTTTGGGCGTGCATTATCAGTTCTTCACACACTCCCCGCCCCAGGAGAGAGGATTTTACTCTCTTGGGTCAGATGGAGCACGTTACTCAGCAGTGAAGCTGGGCAGAGAGCTTCTGACAAAGCCAGGTTTTGTTGGGCAGCCACAACTGGCCAAGCCTGGGCAATGTCATTTAAAACATCCTGGGTTTGACGAGGCTGGGCAGGTCCAGCCAGGGCTGGGCAGCTGCTGGGCCACTGCAGCTCCTGCATTTCCCTGCTGTCCTTGTCAATATTCCTGGAGGGCTGTGGAGCTGCTCTGCAGCCAAATTAACAAACTTCATCTTCCCCAAAGCAAGCTGGAAGTGAGCGAGCAAACAAAAAAAAAAAAAAAGGAAAAGGAAACCTTGTGAGTTGCAAACCCCGCTTTTCAAGGCAGCTGCACTCAGGAGTAATTACAACCAAATGAAACAAGAGCTCTGTGTTTAAAACAGGATTTAAGAGGAAAATCAGGAGAGATTCTGACCCAGGTCAGCACACTGGCCAATATAATATTTTTCCTAAGGTGCACTTACACCCACAACTGGAACAGCACATGATTGCAAGTGTGGAATATAAACTTTGCTTATCAACAGCCCAAAAGTGCTCAGACAGAGGATGCAGGAGCACAATGAGCGCCCCAAATGTGCTCAGAGGATGCAGAGCAGCCAAGGTTGGGCTCAGCACAAGTGTGTGTGTGCTCATGTGTCCTCACACGTGTGTGCACCAAGGCCGGTGACAAAAATCACAGAGACACAGAGCTGGCACCTGGGGACAGCAAGGGAAGAGTTTGAAAAGGAAAAGTTTTGTTCCCTGACAAAACCATTCCTCCATCCTTGCCGCGGGGTGGCTCTGGAAAGGCTGGGGGTGTTTTGGTGCCGAGTTTCACGTTTTAGTGACAGGTGGTTGGGTTAATCCTCAGCACAGCACACAAAGGCAGGCTGGTTCTGCCCCTGCAATCAGCACACGCCCAGCTTAAAGGTTATGAAAGCTCGGTGAAACTGTGCCGCGTGTGAGCAGCAGGGATGTTACACAAACCATCTCTGCTCCATCCCCAACCTGCGGCCACACCTTGCTGGGAATCGATGCTGCTGCCAGCAGGACAACGCTCACTCAATTAGAGTCCATTCCAATTAAAGTAACTGGCTCGCTGAAGGCAGAGCTGCCGCTGCTCCTGGAATCCAGCCCTCTTGCTAAAACGGCACGGTGCCCCTTTAAATTCCTTTCCTGGCTCCACTTTCAAGTTGTCTTTACTTTTGAGTTCCTTTCGTCTTCCTACTTGTGCCACCAGCACTGCTCTGCTTCCTCCCTCTCCAGGGGGAGGGGAAGGGGAGGATAAGTAAATGCTTTGTTGTTGCTCCCTTCCCCCGGCCCGGAAAGTTTGCCTCGGCATCCCCCTGGAAAAACAGCATTTCCCCGAGCACTGGCAGAAACCTGCCGGCTCTAATTGACAATTGGATGCTGGAAACAGAGACAGGAAGGAAAGGCAGATTTTAAGGGTTTTTTGGGGGGCTTTTTGGGTTTTTTTGTTGCTGGACATGTGATGGGGAGCGGGTCCCGCATCCCTCCCAGCGACCCCAACCCTGCAGGGGGACAGGAGCAGCTCCATCTCCTCTCTTGGAGGCCTCCGAGGGTTTTGCCTCTCCCCGAGGCAGGAATTTCCTATTCCCGGCTATTTCTGGAGCGATCAGCTGCTAAACAATTCCCAGTGGCAGGAAACCCCATCACTGCCCCCGACAGACACTCGGTGCTTGTTCCACGTGGAGGAAATGCAGGGCAGCCTCCCTGCCCGCCCCAAAAACCATCCCAACATCAGGTAAAATTCCAGGAAATTTGGGAAAAAGCCCTCAATTTAATTCGAGGCCCTTGTGCTTACGACTGATGTGATTTCACCTCTGGATTTCACCTCCAGCATTATCTGCCCCTTCCTCTGCCAGCCGCAGCTCCTCTCCCAAAGCCAGGCTATTGTTTGGAAGGGGCAATTTATTGTCTCACATAAATCATAGGTGTGCTCAAATTAAATCACCATCAGAGAGCCCGGGAAAAAAATTAACACAAGGCACTGAGTAATTTTGGAACCGTTCAGGAGGTCTGAAGTGGTAGGGAGAGGATTGTTTGTTTTGTGGTTTTTTAACAAACAAAATCACACCAAAAAACCCCTCCAGGATTAATTTGCACAATCTTTAGACAGAATTTAAACCCCCATTCTTAACACTTTCAATTTAAAATACTTCTAATATTTCTGTATGAACTCAATCTGATTTTTAAAATTCCCCTTCCCCTCCCCTTTATGACCATTTGTTTATAGAGCTCTATTGCTAATTCAGGGAATAGAAAGTAAATTAAATAAATTAATCTATTAAAAAGCAAAAGGAAGACAACGAGATAAAGGTTGAATGAGTGTGATTTGACCAAATTATGACTAAGGGAGGATATGACAACAACCTAAAATATTTGATGTGTGTCATCTTTAGAGACTGGCGCAAAATGAAATAAGGCTGGGAAAGAGCACAGCCTCCAAAGGTTCCCTAAATCCCTCCAGCAGGAGATGAGGGAGATGCTGACAGTTCCTTCTGCTCTCAAAGTGCAACCAACTCACTGCAAAGAGGGAAGGAATAAAGCAAACAGCGCCCAACACATCACAGAGGCAGAGATCTCATCCCCGCTCAGCTTTGATCCTGAGATGCAGAAATGATCCAAAGCTCTGGGAAATCCTCTGCAGCTCTGCTCCTGCACACTCTGACCTCAGAGCAAAACTCCTCACCCCAAAAGGGGACTTATTCCAGCAGAATTATTAAATAAATCTTTTCTAGGAGTTGATTTTTACATATAAATAATGCCACAGGTTCAGAGCACAGAAGAATTGTGAAATCACAGGGGACTAAGTGGACCATTTTCCTAACTTATCCCATTTAAAATTTAAAAACAAAATTTTAAAATTGTACCTACAGTCTATTTAAAAATGCTGCTTAAAATCAGGGTATTGAATGAACATGAACTGAGGCATGTACTGATTGACACCAAGTCTGTGTTTGTGTCACAAAATCAAAGTTTGCTGGCACTGTTTTGTTACATTTACATTATATAAATCCAGCCTAGTCAGATACATTTATTTTAGGCACTGCAGTTTTAAGGGGTTGTATTTTGTTCTAACTGAAATACAACAAAATTCAGTTTGTTTTCCCTCCCCTTCCCAGATACACCTAAATCACAAAAATAAAACTGCAGTTCTGCAGAAAGTTTGACTTTGGATTAAGATACTGAATTGCTGGATCTATTCCAAATGTTAAAAAAGTCTCACATACCTAGACTTGAAAACTCTATTTTTCTTTTTAGAATTGATAGCACTGTAGTCTAAACTACAATAAAAAATTAGACAAAACCAAATACCATGGGGGGTTTTATTGCTAAAATTCGCTTTAATGTAACCTTGTCAAACCTTTGTGGGTTTGCCCTGAGCAGAACTCTGGTTCCAGTGGTGTGATTTCATAAAGCATTTCCCTCCAGGAGCCCTGCAGAGATTCAGCTCCTGCTTTCCTGGGGTGAATTACCCAGTTTGGGGGTTCCAGCCCCTGCCTGTCCTTATTCCCTGCTGATGGGTTCAGAGCAGGACTGGGATGGGTATTTTGGATTGTTCTCATCACTGACATCTGTTCTCCATGGTGGGTTTTGCTTTGTGTCTCCCCCACCCCCTGAATTTCCAGAGGCTCCTGAAATTATCAACTGTGAGATGTCAGGCACTGCTTGAACATTGGCTTTTTGCTAAACATCCTTTATAAAAATGCTTTTATGAGCTGGCACTGAGTTAGTTTAGTGCCCTTCCTTTTTAGTGTGATCTCTGCTCTTTCACCTTAATTTGAGGTGATGGGAAATGCTGTGGCTGAGCTCATGAAAAGCAGGGTTCTGTGAGCTCCAGGGGATGAATTTCTCCCTCAACCATCTCCCATTTGTGCTACTTTGGTCCCACTTTAGCTCAATTAGTGATGGACAGCTCTGGCAGGGCCGCAGCAGCCTGTGAGGGACAGGTGCCAGGTTGGCATGAGATGCTCCTGGGCTGGGCACCGGCAGCTGGAATCGCCCCACCTGGAATCCTGCAGCCAGCCTCTGCTGGAACCTTTGCTGGGACGGTGGGCAGGGCTGGGATGGAATTCCCAGAGCAGCTGGGGCTGTTCTGGATCCCTGCAGTGCCCAAGGCCAGGCTGGGCAGGAATTGGAGCACCTGGGACAGTGGGAGGTGTCCCTGCCATGGATGGGTGGGATGAGAAGATCCTCAAGGTCCCTCCCAACCCATTCCATGGTTCCACTCTGGTGAGTGAATTCAGTGGCAAAACACCCCCAAATGTACATGGAGCTGCTTTCCATGGACTCCTCAAAGTGCTTCTGCTCAGGGAGACAAAAGGAATGGCCCATGGTACATGAAATAGAGGTGATAAATCAAATAAACCACTGCTCTGCTGGGGCTTCAAACCAAAGGTGTATAACTACAAATATATAGGTATACAAATATATAAATATATTTATATATTTATTTTTATTTTAAATATTATAAATTGTATTTATACACCTACATTTATATATAAATATAGGTGTATAAATACAAAAGTCCAAAGGTATATAAATACTTAGGATAAATACAAAGAAGGAGGATTTGCTGATCTCCAGGACACTGAGGAAAAGCAGCCCCAGCAGGAGCTCCTAAAGCCAAACTGGTTTTGGGTGGCAGAGAGGCAGGGAAAGTGCTCCTGGGTCAGTTCTCAGAAGCTGGGGTTTATTTCCATCATAGATCAGATAATATGCAAGACCTGCAAATCTCTTATTTCTGTCATCAAACAGGAAACAGAAATAACAGACTGTGACTTGTGGCCACTCATGTGACAGAACTGAACAATGTGAAGCTGCTCCTGGAGCATCTACGGAACAATCACAGGACAGGCCTTGATTGCACCAATATCTGACAAACCATTGTGAATAAATCAGTTTGAATCAGGTGACTTTCAATGAAAAAAGGGTTAAATTAGATTATTCATTATGTCTGTGCTCAATTCTAAGTGCTTTATCTTGTCTTACTCCACAGAATACTATTTTTCATCTAAACAACCCAGTGGCTAAGTAAAACTCTTTTAAGTATGAAATGGTAAAGTGAGACACACTGAATGAGATTTTAAGTGAAGAAAAACAAAGTTTTGAGCCTTTTGCAGTTCAGATTTGGGTCACTTATTTTACTCAGCCCAGTCTGCTCATTCCAAACCCAAACCTGACTCTCAATAGCATTAAAAATGTCACTTCCCTACTCCAATACTGTGAGGGTTTTTTTTTTTGATTATTTGTTTTCTTTTTGTTTTGAGGTTTTTGTTTGTTTGTTTTGTTTCTATGTGTTTTCTGTTTAGTTTTATTTTTTTTTGTTTGTTTATTTGGTTTTTTCCCCTTTTTGAGCACACCAATCTCCAAACATCCCCTGTGTGGAACCCAAATCAGCAATTTCTCTTTCTGTTACTCCCTCTGACACAGAAAACACCAACAGCCTCTGGCCCAGAACTCACAGATTATCAATCCCTGCACACAGGCTGGGGAGAGACCCCCAGATATTCTGGGTCAAGTTCCAGAACTGGGGTTTGTGCCTCGATTCTGTTGTCTCCTGATAGGCTGTGGAGCAGGAAGTGCTGCTCTTGCTTCACAGAATAAATCACCCTGCACAGGATGGATTGTTTGGTTCCAGCAAACCTCTGCAAACTGGGGCTGAAATTCTCCTTCTTTGTCTCTCTGTCCCCCCAGAGTTTCATCTGGAGCCTAAAAGAAGTGATTTCTCAGAGCTCTTTCCAAGAACAGGTATTTTTTAAGCAAAAAAAAAAAAAAAAGTGTGTGTACCCCACATTAATACCTCAAGGATCCCAGTTACCCCACATTAATGACTCAAGGATCCCAGTTACCCCAGTGTACCCCATGTTAACAACTCAAGGCTCCCAGTTACTCAATTAATAACTCAAGGCTCCTTGTTACCCCAGCGTACTCCAAATTAACAACTCAAGGATTCCAGTTACCCCTCATTAATAAATCAAGGCTCCCAGCTACCCCAAATTAACAGCTCAAGGATCCCAGTTATCCCAGTGTACCCCACATTTATAGCTCAAGGCTCTCAGTGTACCTCAAATTAATAATTCAAGGCTCCCAGTTACACCAGTGTACCCCATATTAACAGCTCAAGGTTCCCAGTTTACCCCACATTAATAACTGAAGGCTCCCAGTTACCCCACATTTTATAACTCAAGGCTCCCAGTATACCCCAAATTAATAATTCAAGGCTCCCAGTTACCCCATCATACCCTCATTAACAGGTCAAGGATCCCAGTTATCCCACATTAATAACTGAAGGATCCCAGTGTACCCCATTTTAATAACTGAAGGCTCCCAGGTACCCCAGTGTACCCCACTTTAATGACTCAAGGCTCCCAGCGTACCCCACATTTATAATTCAAGGTTCCCAGTGTATCCCATATTAATAATTCAAGGCTCCCAGTAACACCAGTGTACCTCAAATTAACAGCTCAAGGATCCCAGTTATCCCAGTTTACCCCACATTAATAGCTCAAGGCTCCCAGTACACCCCAAATTAATAATTCAAGGCTCCCAGTTACCCCATCATACCCTCATTAACAGCTCAAGGTTCCCAGTTATCCCAGTTTGCCCCACATGAATAGCTCAAGGCTCCCAGTGTACCCCTCATTTCTAACTCAGCTGATGCTGCACCCCTGCTTTCCTCAGGCAGCTAATTGCACCAGTTCCTCATTCATTAAGGCCACGAGCAGGCAGCTCTGGCTCTCTCACAGCAGCCATGCAGTTCCCCGAGTGCTGCCTGAGCTAAAGCACACACCTGACTGGACAAGTGGAAATAAACACATTTATGGCCTGTACATCACAAATAGCTGTCTCTGCTTCGCCCTGTGCCAGTGCCGGCCACCAACACCGTTTTGTTTCCATTCTGCAGAGAGCACCCTTCAGGGATTTCCAGGGGTCCCAGGGCATTGCACTGAGATCTCAGGGCTCAGGCAGGGTGCAGCTGCTTCCTGAGCAGCTTCTGCTGAGAACGAGCTGCAGCTTTCCTTCAAAGCCCTGTGCCGAGCCCCCAGGTAAGCTCAGTTTCCTCTCCAGAGCTGCAGCTTTCCTTCAAAGCCCTGTGCCGAGCCCCCAGGTAAGCTCAGTTTCCTCTCCAGCACAGCTTTGTCCCTCCCTCAGCAGCATTGTTTTAATTTCATTCTGACTCTGAAGGGGACACTAGGAGAAGAACAATACCACATTCACAGCAGCACAAAAAGTGACTTCCGTGTTATGGCACCACCAAATCTCTCCTGACCTTTTTGTTTCTTCTGCATTTGAAAGACAAAGGGAGAATGGAGCAGGGAATATATATCTTTTCATATACATCAGGCACCTATTCTCATTTATCCTCTCTCTTTTTAATTTAAAGGCACTTCTGTGGTGCTTGCTTAGCATTCCCATCACACTGTGCAGAGTTCCATTTTTAGTTTTAGTTGCATTATTTTTTTCTGCCCTAAGCACATCAGTTTTTGCAAGGATCAGTCTCTCATTTCCCCTTTATCATCACCCCTTTCCCAGCACTCCTTGGCTTTTGTTTGCCCCACATCAGCTTTTAACCAGCAAAGGCACCAAAGGAACCCCAGTGAGGCCCAGCAGTGCCAGCCAGGAGCTCTCTGGGGCAGGAATTGGGATTAAAGCAGGCAGGGGCATTACCTGCTTTAAAGGAATTGGGATTAAAGCAGGCAGGGGCATTACCTGCTTTAAAGGAATTGGGATTAAAGCAGGCAGGGGCATTGCTTTATTCTGCAGGAGGGAGGGGAGGATACAGGCAACCTGAGCAGAGGTCACCAGACACAACCTCCAGCCTGAACTGCAAATCCTGGGAAACATCCAAATACCCCAAAAGGGCAAAGAGAGATGAGCAGGGAGTTCAGGGGGAGCTGAGCCTGGCTGGGACCAGCCTGGTTTTGCTGAGGCTGCAGGAGTTTATTTACCCAGAGCTGGGCAGGAACTGCTCTGAAAACAGCTCAGAGGAGTCACTCATTGTCCTCCCCCAGAGGAGAAAATCTTCCTCAGGAGCAGAGAGCTGGGATCAGCACAGGGGGAGCCCTCAGTGCCACCCCAGCTCCTCCCCGGGCTCCAGATGGGATCTGGGATCCTGAACTGGGACTGTGGGCTGGTTTGGGGTCCTAAACTGGGATTATGGGTTTGTTTGGGATCTGGGATCCTAAACTGGGATTAGGGGTTTGTTTGGGATCTGGGATCTTGAACTGGGATTATGGGTTTGTTTGGGATCTGGGATCCTAAACTGGGATTATGGGCTGGTTTGGGGTCCTAAACTGGGATTATGGGTTTGTTTGGGATCTGGGATCTTGAACTGAGATTATGGGTTTGTTTGGGATCTGGGATCCTAAATTGGGATTATGGGGTGGTTTGGGATCCTAAACTGGGATTATGGGTTGGTTTGGGGTCCTAAACTGGGATTATGGGCTGGTTTGGGATCTGTGATCCTAAACTGGGATTATGGGCTGGTTTGGGATTTCTCAGGAAAAAAACAAAAAAACAAAAAACAAAACCCAACAAAAAACCTGTAAATGCTACTGCTGAAGAGTTCTAGAGCCTGAACCACGCAAGGAATTAAATCCAAGTGCCCTCTACTGGCATTGGAGAGAGAGATGGGGCTGAGCAGGGGAAGGGAGGAGGGAAGGGATGGGAGGCAACACTCCAAGGAAACTCTGGCAGGAACGAGGGGATGGCTGAAAACCCAGCAGGGCTGTGAGGGCTGGGCTGCTGTGCCAGGCTCGGGACATGCCACAGAACATGTGAAGGAACATATTAAAAAACATGTGAAAGAACATATTAAAGAACATGCCAAAGAACATTTTTCTGTGTGAGAGCAGGGCCAGGCAGGGTGAGGAAATTGCTTCTGGTTCAGGGGCGGGGAAGGGAGATAACAAAACTCTTTTTGATCTCATGTCTGTGTTAGAACAGAATATCACTCGATTTTTTTACAAAAAAAAAAAAATCACATTTTCAGTTTCTCATTGGAAAAATTAGTGGTGGAGGCAAGGAAGAAGAAAGCTTTTTGATTATTTAGCACTTCATGTCATTATTTTAAAGCTGAGTTGTGTAACAATGACATTAGCACATGAATCTGGTCCTGGAAGGAACTCTATCATCCATGCTTATGGGAACTTAATCCCTGAGTCCCAGGAATGCTGGGTGGTGAGCGTGTGCACGCACTGACAGAACGCTGCACGGAAAATCTGCTTCAGGCAGACATTTCTGCACAGAGCAACTCATCCCTGCCCTGTTAGAAAAGCAGCATCTATGGTTTTATTGCTGACATTGGGTTTGCAGGATGGGGAAGTTCTGTGTCAAACAGGATTGTAGGGCTCTGAGATTTTACTGAGCTCAGGAATCCACAGGATGCTCTCAACTGCCTTCGTAAAACTTAAACCAAACTTACATCACTATGGATTAACTGCAGTGCCAACAGCAGGGCTATGGCAAGACAAAAATTAAAATAAAAACTAAAAAATTTAAAATAAAAAATAAAAAAATTAAAATAAAAAAATTAAAAATAAAATAAAATAAAATAAAATAAAATAAAATAAAGCAGCAAACTTTGACAAACTGGTGGATAGAAATATCTATAATTCTAGGGGAATAATTTCCCAACCGTGTAATAACAGCAGTGATGTTTTTGAGAGTTTGTGCCCAGAATTGTCATATCCCAGGTAATTCAGGGAGTAGCTGCAGTATTTATCAGCATTTGCAGCACTGTTCTGTTCTGCACTCTGGGATTCTGCTGAATCCCGCTCAGGAATTCTCAGGTACACCCATTTAATGACAGTAAAAGCAAGGCACTTTTTGACATCTAAATTATCCTGCCACACATTGAAACCTTCCTGAAAGGGTGACAAGACTCTGCGTGAGCCCAGGCTCATGCATTAGACCTTTTCAGGAAAAAAAAAAAAAAGACAACTGTATTTTGCATTTGTGAGACTGGAAATGAGAATCACACAGAATTCCGGGTAAATCTCTTACATTTAGTACTTGGGGATTTGTCAGAATCACAAGGAATTCCAGGTCAATCTTTTGCATTTGTTAGATTGGGATTTGTCAGAATCACAAGGAATTCCAGGTAAATATTTTGTATTTTTTAGATTGGAATTTGTGGGAATCACACAGAATTCCAGGTCAATCTTTTGCATTTGTCAGACTGGGATTTGTGAGTGTCACACGGAATTCCAGGTAACCAGCACTGAAACAGCCCAAAAAAGCTTCAAATCTCGCTCAGCTCTCTGATACAAAGATGAACGCAGGAGCTGCCCTGCGAGCCTGGCTCCCTTTGTGCCTGGAGCACATGCTGGTGTTTGATTTCTGCCTTTCCCAGTGTCCGTCTGTGGCAGGGCTGCCCTGCCATGCACACACATGACAGCAGCAATCTGATTTTCAACAGCCAGCACTGTTTGCTCTGCTCAACCCTGAATATTTCAGCAGGTCCTGCGGATGGTTCTGCGGCAGTTTGTGAGCAGCCAGCCCAGGGTGGGCACCTCCCTCCTGGCGCCTGAGCTGAGCTTTTTGCAGGGCAGCCCCTTCACCTTTCCACTGCTCATCACCTGGGCCCAGCCTAAACCTCCTGGATTTTAAATCAGAAACAGCTCAGGGCTGCTCCTGGCGATGGAAGTTAGATGTGCAACAAGGAAAAATAGAGAAAAGGCAAAAAAAGAAAAGCTTGTCTTGCCTGAGTGTGGCCATCTCTGACCTGAGGGCAATCGCTGGTACCAAACCTTGTGCAGAAACAGCTCAGGTGTAAGAAACACTGGGAAAAGGGAAATTAAACAGTGCATGGAGCTCTCTTACTGTGGCTGCTCTGCATCTCTGCCTCGAATGTAAGAAACCCCAAAGACACCCCAGGAGTGTAAACAAATGTAGGAAGAATAAAGCATTCTCCTCCTGGAGGTGCCTGATTTGAAGCCAGCACTGCATTAACTTGCAAAAACTGACAGTTAATTTTAATTTTTTTTTCTACAGACAGTTAACAGCAGAATCTAAATTCAGGCTAACAGCTGGAATAAAAATCTCACTTTAAATATCTGAGATGGCTGTTGGTGATAACAACTAGGCTGCTACATGAGTTTTAACTATCTCAAATTGCAAGTTGAGATCTTTCAAGAGTACTTTGTGTTCTCGTGCTGGCAGGGCAGAGATCAACTAAATGTGTTAAGAAGTCAGATATAAAGAATACTCAGATAAATGTGGTTGATATGTGGAGTCCAACAATAAATTAAAAATAGACAACACTCAACAAAAACAGTGATTTGTCCCCAAACTTCCAAATCCACTTCCAAACTAACATCATATTTTCCACCTTTCATAGGAACTAACAGTACAATCTTATGAAGAGTCAATTAGGAGTAAATTCAAGGTAAAGGAGAAGTTGCAAACGAGCTGACAATGCCAATTTGGGGTGACCTCTGCAACATCTCACTGCCAAGGAATCCGCATTTATAAAATCTTCAGTTCTTGGAGAAATTACAAGCAGAATCCCCCAGATTTAAGCCTGCATAATCAGTAGTTGCTTAGGGAATTCTTGGCAGCTGTGTGCCCATAAGAACAAAGCTACATCTGTGAACAACAAGCCTGAGGAACACGTTCTGCAAACCCCCAAATTCTATTTCCAGCCTCCAATGCAGACATTTACAAGCAATTCTGCCAGGAGCCAGCAGTAATTTTAGTGCAATGTTTGTTTCCAAGTTCGTGAAAGCACCTACTCTGTGTAAAGGACTGGGAATAGCAACTACCATCTTTACCCTGTCTACAGCAATCACATTTTTGCTCCCCTTGAAGCTCAGAAAACGAGGCACAGACTGGATGGAAAGTGAGGAAATTTTTCTGAATTCTTCTCCTTTCAGCATATGGTTTGGTTTCAGTTTTTTCCAAGCTAGAACAATGTGCTGTACAGGAGACAAGATGATGAATGCTTCATTTTGGGCTCAGTTAAAACAAACAACTTTCCCTGAAAGCACATGCTTTGTTTCAAAGTGACATTTGGTAAAAGCCTCGTGTCCATATTATGTTACATCACTGCAGGTCAGCTCTGTGACTGACACAGGACCAGGGAAAAAGGAGATTTCCCTTAACCCTCACCTTGCCACAGCCCCGGAGTGCTCTGAAGGCAGAATTCAGGTTCCTTTCACACCATTCCTCAATCTCCCTGCACTAGTCAAGGCAGTTACAAACTTAAGAGATGCTGAGAATTTTTTTTTTTTGTTGAGAATGAATACAACAGACACAATTTCCCACCAAGATTAACCCAAGGAAGAGTATTTCACAATTTATTTCACCAATAAAGCTTTTCTGATGCTGGAATTCAGGTTCCTTTTACACCATTTCTTAATCTCTTTGCACTAATCAAATTACAAACTTAAGTGATGCTGAGAATTTTGTTTGTTGAGAATTAATAAAACAGAAAAAATCCCCCACCAAGATTAACCCAAGGAAGAGCATTTCACAATTTCCTCTACCAAGAAAGCTTTTCTGAGGCTGGTGCACCAAAATCCATCATTTTTTCACATCAGAACTCTCAATACCAGCCCTGTTTGGATCTCTCAGAGGCTTCAGTGTCGCATCCCCTCCTTCCCAGCACATTTTACAGGGAAAGGCAACTTCAAAAACTTGTTATTTATGTGATAAATGTTCCCCTGTACTTCCAGGCACCACTAAATTCACATTTCAGCATTGCCATTCACCTTTAAATAGGTATTTAATGAGATCAGAGTTATTTATGCTCTCAGGGTTGAATGAGGTGGCCAAGGCCACATTTGGGCTTCCAGCAAAAAGGTGGGAGAGCAGAGGGATGTGCTGGGCCCCAGACAGTGGGGTTTGGTGGGGTTGGAGCCAGGGAGCTGCACAGCACTGCCAGGGGAGCCACCCCACAAAATCCAGGGGAACCAGCCCACAAAATCCAGGGGAACCACCCCACAAACTCCAGGAGAAGCACCCCATAAAATCCAGGGGAATCAGCCCAAACCATGGGGGAACCACCCCACAAACCACAGGGAATCACCCCACAAACTTCAGGGGAACCACCCCACAAACTCCAGGGGAATCAGCCCGAAACACAGGGGACCCACAAACCACAGGGGATCAGTCCAGGAGAACCACCCCAAGCCATGGGGGAACCACCCCACAAACCACAGGAGAACCACTCTGCAAAAAGCTGGACCACTCCACATAAAACCTTATCAAGCACTGCTATCTCCTTGGGAAACCACAAAAAACTGGAAAAACACCAAAACCCACAAACCCACCCCAAACTGGCTGGGCACAGCTCTTACCTGCTCCTGGGAACAGCCAGCCCTTCCTCCTGCAGCTCTGCCTCCCTTGCCCATCCCTTTCAGGGATTAAAACCTTCTCATCACCTCCCAAATGAACCCAACTGGGCTGACCCCAGTGCAACCCTTAACCCCTTCTGTGCCCTGGGGCACCTGCAGACCCCTCAGAAAAATCAGATTTTAACTCAGCAGTTTTACTGTGGTAGGACTGTGTGGAGGCAACAAAGTGGGAGAAGAGAGCCAAAAAATTATTTTTGAGTGTAGTCACAATGGCAGAAAAAGCCTTTGCATGGACTTAGTCTCACTGGAATGAAATTTGTGTGGTTGTGTCTCTGGCAGGGCTGCTCCACTCACTGCTGGAAACACCAAAATCTTCCTGGTGTGGCCCAGTTCTGGGTTCTTGGGGTAAAGAGAATTTTTTCTATAATGTCTAAGATTGGTTCTGCTCCGTGGCTGGGCTGTGAATGTTGATAGAGCATTTTGTGGCAATAAACAGGGAGTAATAAAGTTATCTAGCCCTGATTACTGAATTTGATGAAAGGTTCCTGAACAAGGTATTTGATAATTATGTGGCTTTTCAGTATGTGAAGCAGTGGTTAAAAAAAAAAAAATTAAAATTTTAAAAACAGGAAAAAAAAGATTGCTTCATCTCAATTTTACAAGCAAATTTTTCACAAGCAATTCTTTTCCTTCTCTCATGGCAGCCACTGCCAGGGCTCAAAAGCTGCAGAGAGAAAATCTTCCTGTGATGATGGAGTCCCAACATTCTGGGCTACTTCAGATTAATTTACCAAAGTAATAAAATTTCAGCCTGTACCAGCTCAGAATCCATTTCTCCAATGGACATGAAACTGCTGACACCAAAAAAAATGAAACCTCTGCAGCTTAATCCCCACTTCCCTTCTGTTCTCCAAACAACTCCAATGAAGTCATCACAAACATCCCTGGAACTGGTGCACAAAGATGAGTCTGCAAAATTCTAACTGTGGTTTAGATGCCATCAGTGAGGGTCTGTCCTTATCACCCCTGTGCCCTGTGACCAGAATAAAGGTCTGTGACCAGAATAAAGGTCTGTGACCAGAATGAAGGTCTGTGATCAGAATAAAGGTCTGTGATCAGAATGAAGGATTGTGATCAGAATGAAGGTCTGTGATCAGAATAAAGGTCTGTGACCAGAATGAAGGTCTGTGATCAGAATGAAGGTGTATGATCAGAATGAAGGTCTGTGATCAGAATGAAGGATTGTGATCAGAATGAAGGTCTGTGATCAGAATAAAGGTCTGTGATCAGAATGATGGATTGTGATCGGAATGAAGGATTGTGACCAGAATAAAGGTCTGTGATCAGAGTGAAGGTCTGTGATCAGGATGAAGGTTTGGATCAGAATGAAGGTCTGTGATCAGAATGAAGGATTGTGATCAGAATGAAGGTCTGTGATCAGAATGAAGGTTTGGATCAGAATGAAAGACTGTGATCAGAATGAAGGATTGTGATCAGAATGAAGGTTTGGATCAGAATGAAGGTCTGTGATCAGAGTGAAGGTTTGGATCAGAATGAAGGTCTGTGATCAGAATGAAGGTTTGGATCAGAATGAAGGTCTGTGATCAGAATGAAAGTCTGTGATCAGGATGAAGGCCCTTGCTGTGTGCAAAGGCAGGTGAAGGGACACTGCTGGCTCTGCATCACCTGCTCACTCACTCTGGGATGTGATAAAGGAGGAATTTGGACTCTGTCCCTTTCTGGTTTAAAGTCCAATCTCTGGTGCTTCCTGTGCTGGAGGTTCTTTCCTCTGCCCTTCAGCAGGTGACAGATTTAATAGGAAATGATGAAGTCAAAGCAAAGAGTGCTGATAAGAGGTTTATTCTTCTTCGAGGCTTTTGATAATTTGTTTCCAGAAAATGACACTTCTTTAAGGAATTCGTAAGCATCTTCAGCCTCGTCAGGGCTGCTGCAGAATTTCCTGTTTTTGTGTTCTCAGAACTGCTGAGCTGCTGAAATTGCCAGTAAAGCCCAGGGTGTGTTATCCAGAAGAGGTGGAGTCTATAACAAATCCAGATTTCTCACTGATATTCTCAGGCTGTGTGACTGCACAGAATCCAGAGCCATTCCACCTCCAGCCTGCCATGGGCTCAGTCCCACAGCCAGACCCCTCTGTGTTTATCTCCTGCCACACCATCCTTCCATGCAGAAAACCATGGGTTTTGTTGCATGAGTGACTTTAAAGCCAGCTGTGAACATTTACATCCCAAAAGGTATCCAGGTGCTCTTACAACATGTTGTGGGTGCAGAGCTGTGAAACACAAACCCTGAATCAGGGCCTGGCTCAGTGTGAGCAGATTCAGCTCCTAAAGTGAAGGACCTTAAACTTCCGAAGGCAAGATCCTGGTGAGATTCCCTGCTCTGAGGGTGGATGGGTCTGGCATGGTCAGCAGGGAGGAGCTGGTGCTTTCTAGGTACTCTCAGCCCTCCTGGGAATGCAGAGTGAGAGCTGAGCTCAGCTCCTGGGATGGGCACCGAGAACCCCACAGGGAACTGCTCCTCCTGAGGGGCAAATAAAGCCCCGTGTGCTGTAAGCCAGCATTTCTTGCACAAAACCCTGCAGTTTTGATCCATTCCCTCTTATATTTATCAGATGCTTAAAACCCTTCCAAAACGCCCCCATGAAACACACCCTGAGACCCTTGATCAGTGCGATCTGCTCCAGTTGTGCTCCACAGCATCAAACCAGAGCCTGTTTGTTGACAACGGGCTCCAAATGCAATGTACCGCCTTGGCTGCTCTTTTCCTTTGTCCTGGGCTGCAGCCCTTCCAAAGCTTTGATTTCCAAATGACTCCTTAAGCTTTCCTGGACATGAAAGCTGCATTTAATGTTCCTTATATCCGTGTGGAATGCGGAAACTCCCCGAGCTGGGGATGCTGCTCCTAAGACCTTTCTTCCTCTCCTTCCACGTGCGGCAGGATGGGAGGCTGCTGCAAAGCTGCTGCTGGCAGGAGGGATCCAACAGAACCAGGGGAGGGATCCAACAGAACCAGGGGAGGGATCAACCAGAACCAGAGGAGGAATTAACAGAACCAGAGGAGGAATCAACCAGAACCAGGGGAGGAATCAAACAGAACCAGAGGAGGAATCCAACAGAACCACAGGAGGAATCCAACAGAACCAGAGGAGGAATCAACAGAACCACAGGAGGAATCCAACAGAACCAGAGGAGGAATCAAACAGAACCAGAGGAGGAATTAACAGAACCAGAGGAAGAATCCAACAGAACCAGAGGAGGAATCCAACAGAACCAGAGGAGGAATCCAACAGAACCAGAGGAGGAATCCAACAGAACCACAGGAGGAATCCAACAGAACCAGAGGAGGAATCAAACAGAACCAGGGGAGGAATCAAACAGAACCAGAGGAAGAATCCAACAGAACCAGAGGAGGAATCCAACAGAACCACAGGAGGAATCCAACAGAACCAGAGGAGGAATTAACAGAACCAGAGGAGGAATCAAACAGAACCAGAGGAAGAATCCAACAGAACCAGAGGAGGAATCAAACAGAACCAGAGGAGGAATTAACAGAACCAGAGGAGGAATCCAACAGAACCAGAGGAGGAATCCAACAGAACCAGGGGAGGAATCCAACAGAACCAGGGGAGGAATCCAACAGAACCAGAGGAGGAATCCAACAGAACCAGGGGAGGAATCAAAGACAACCAGAGGAGGAATCCAACAGAACCACAGGAGGAATCAACCAGAACCAGAGGATTGATATCCCTTTGTATCATCAAAGTGCCCAGGAGGGAGCAGAAAGAGCCTTTATAACTACAGAACCCTTGGGCTGTGCTCTCTGGGCACAGAACCAGCTGCAAGTTTGGGCTGGGCACCCCAAACCTGCAGGTTTGCAGAACCCAGAGCCAAAATCCCACTGAGCTGCAGGGCCTTTGCACCTCTGTCCTCTCTGATTAGTTAGAAACACAATTGTGCAGAATTGACAGAATTCTCCCCTGCTTTCCAGGTGTAATCTTCACTCAAATAAAGAGAGAATAACAACTGTTCTCTCCACAGGCAAGGTTTGTCTGTGCTGATTTATGCCCTAATGTCACATCAATCATCAGACCACGGGGATGTAAATAACAAACTTGGTTTGAAAAATTGAAGCAGCAACTGGTTTTTTGTTTATAAATGATAAGTATTAGTTTATTTAAAGATAAGGATGTCAAAATATACAGTATTGCATCATTAAGATCAGTGTGGATTAAAACGTCAGGCCCCTGGCTCCCTGTACAGGCTAGGATTGAACAAACAGAAATCTTAATTTTCTGTAAAATTTATCAACTACAGTTATTACAGGAGTCTTGTGAAGCAGAGAGCTGCCTGGGCAGCTTTGATTTTGGTTTTTATTAGGATTAATTACAAGTATGGATATAAACAAACATCAGGATGAACAGCTAAGTTTCCTATGATCTAAGGAACATTAATTCCGGGCTGGCAGGCACAGCCCGGCGTTAGGGGACGTGGCTGCCCTCTTGTGTCCTATTAGAACCTTAAATAGCTTTTAATTTGTTATCCCACCCCGCCCGGCCGCGACAGGGGCTGCCCCAATCCCGCCAAGCCTTTGCATTTTAGCGTTTTAATTTACATTAATAACCAGCAGGAAGCAGGACTCGATCACCACGGGCTCTGCCAGGCTGAAGGGCTCAGCTCCAATTCCAGCTCTGTCCAAACCCCCCAGAAGTGACTCGGCTGTTGTTACACTGCAGCAGGACATTTCCCCAGGGGATTTGTGTTTTCCTGGCTGCTCTCAAGCTCTCTGAAGCGGAGGATTCCCTCCCCGTGCCCCGCTGCCCTCCTCTGTCCCCTGCTTGCTTTTTCTGCCATTTACTGAATTCTCTGCCACCCTCCTACCTGCCTTACCCTCCCCTCTGCACACCTCAAACCATCCACAGCACCTTACCTTAAACACATTTTATGGGGTTCTGTAGAGCTGCTTTCTACAGGTGAGGAACAAACAAACCCTGCCAGTGACAACCTGCAATGGTACCCAGTGTTTGCTTCAGCCTCAGGTGTTTGTGACAGCCGTGGGAGGGAAAAGGAGTCATTCCTGCTGCCAGAAAGGAAAAGGAGTCATTCCTGCTGCCAGAAAGGAAAGGAGTCATTCCTGGAGCTCCCAGAGAGCTGCTGAGCCTCCCTGCAGCAGCCAGGGCTGGGCACTACTTGGATTTCCCAGCAGGGAGGATGGACACGGGATCTGTCTGCACTTCTGCATCCGACATCCTTTTGGAGCCCTGTGGAACAAGGGAGACACCTTTAGAAACATTTCCAAGTATTTCTGAATGGTCAAGTCTGGAACTGTGTCCTGGACTTTTGCTGCCAGATGTTTCCCACTGATTTAATCTCCCTGCTTTTCTTCATTGAATATGCACAAATATATGAGCACCATGTGCATCATGAGAACCACACAAAGTTCCTGCCTAAATGTGGGGGTTTTTTAATAGAATTGTCTCAATTGGCATGGAAACAATTGTTGTCTGGACCTGGGCTCACACACCAGAGCCAGGCTGCTGTGTGTCTGTAGTATTGGAGTTTTGGCATAATTTCTGTAACATTTCCCTGCCCTGAACGCTTCACTGCAGCCCTGCTAAGAGTCCTTCAGGCATGATGAATGGGGTATTATAGCCAGCCCTGCTCTGCTCTAGGTTAAAGGAACATTAAATACTTTTATGCATGACAGGTATTCGACAATGTTCGAGTGATAAAGCTTTTTTTACACTGCAAACATAATTCTGGGTTTGGAACCACTCCAAGACACTAATCCAGCTTAGATGAAGGAAATGTATAGCTCTAACTATACCAACTACATTTTTCACTAACTGATAAAAACTTGGCTCTGGTTTAAGGTGCTTGACCTAATTTTGCTGGCCTTGAAGCTGCCAAAACTTGAGCAAAACAGACCCAAGACCAGTGTTCGAGGTCACTGTTACCACTGTGGGGTGTCAGTGCTGTCTGTAACCCAAATCATGCCTTGCTAAGCAGAAAATCCAGCGTGACAAAGCTAAAGGTGCCTCTGTGCTTTCCCTAGGATAGGAACCAGGCAGAATAATGTGTGAATTGTCCCTTCCTGGAAACCTAAGTTTCCACTTCAGGAGGATTCTGTGTTACACATGGGGAGTGAAAGGTCTCGACTTCCTCATCCCCTTCAGGGAAGTAAAACCAGCAAGGGTTTTACACTGATAAGGCTCCACCTCACTGATCTTCTTTCAATGTTTCACCTTGGAAGATCTGTGTAAGACAAAGAGCAGCCAAAAATCACAATGGACTGAAAAATGCCACCTAAAGCTGATTGTAGCCTTGTGCAGCTGAGCTGGCTGCAGTGGCTTCACTTCTGCTTCCCCTGGTGTTGAGTTTGGAGGATGCTCTAGAGCAGAAAGGTTTGGCCATTTACAGGTAGCAGCAAATCCATCTTTTATCCATCAACCAATACTAGGTGAGCTACTCATTCCAAATTTACCCTAAAAACCCTAAAAACCTCCCCATCAGGTGAAGATTTCCCATATGACAGGAGTAATGGGGTCTGCCAGCTCCAGCTCCTGTCTGAGCATGATGAAGTCACTTACAAACTGACCAGGGAATAAGATGATACAATTTGCCTTTCTTCCTATAAAAGGGTGGAGGGAGGAGACAGGAGAGGAGGATTCTCCTTGGAGATAATCCCCATTTTGCCTCATTTAGCACCCATTCTGCACAGGTCACCTACTTGCTCACTGCAGTCTCCTGCTGCACCCATTTTCAAGGTGGGTTGCTGATTAAAGCAGGAAGATCAGACTGGCTGATGATTCCTGCTGAACTGGAATTTCCAAGCCCTTCTTTCTTGTGAAAGAACTTTGTTCTGCCTTTTTTTAAGGGACAAATTCCAGCTCTGCCCTGGGATTCAGGAGCTCAGGTACCACTAGCTCATGGCTGGGAACATTTGGGCAGAGCATTTTAAAGTGCACACACAGCAAAACCGTGGGGCTGGAGAATTTTTTCCCCCCAGATTCTGCTCGGGAGAAGCCTGGGTTAGTGCAGCACATAATCTGATCAGAAAAAATCCAAATACTTGCCACGTGCTGAGCACTCCCAGCTCCTGACAACTGGACTGTGAGTTATTCCAGCTCAGGAAACAATGTTATTAATCTTTTTTTCCCTCTTTCTTTTCCTTTCTAATCTAATCTTTCAAAGACTCCCTAAATACATTTGCTAGAGCTTATAAATTAATCTGTTTTACCATAGGAACAACCTTATCTGTGCTCAAACCCCGCAGCCAGGCACTGATGCTGTTTGCTTGCAGCAATGGCTCCAGTTGTAGCCAAAATTTCAGCATTTGTAGCCAAAATTCCAGCATTTTTAGCCCAGCTGGCAGCAGAGGCTGGAGCTGCAGTGTTTAATCTGCATTCCTGCACTGTGACATTCTCCTGCTCTGTGCCATTCCCAGGGACTCAGACCCAGGAGAGGGTGGGGTTAAAATCCAGAACAGGAGCTGCTGTATCCCCTCTTCAACATCTCCTGCTCCCATTTTATCAACAAAAAGCTGAATTTCTCTGCAGAGTTATTCCCAGACAATCGAGCTGTTATCTTGAAATGGCAATGCTGGCATTGGTTGGTGTGTGTGATCTAATACCTTTAGATCAATGATTACACCTTCTGATCACCTAGGAGATGAGGAGATTATTTTTTTTAGATTGCAGAATGAGTGTCTTAGTTTTTGGTAATCTTGAGCATATTCAAAGAGGAGTAATAACTTTCCATAATAATTTTCCATGAGAGTTTTCCCATACGCAGACCTCATTGTTATGTGGTTTGCTGCCACTTTGATGCAAAATAAAGTGACCAAATCAACTTTACTGTTGTCAAAAATTTCTTTTTTTTTTTTTGAGTTAGTGGGAGAGGGAAGCTGCAGGAGCACTCTCTGTAATTGCAGCAGAAGATAAGGGACTGCTCAGCCAAACTGAGGCAAACTGCAAAAATAAATCCTACAGAACATCTCTACTTCCTCTACACTGATTCTGTTTTATTCCTCAAATGGTCTTTTTACCTCTCACAATCTCCTCCCTTGACCTAAAAGCTTTTCTTGCCCTTTCAATCTGAGCCACCTTTCCTGCCTCTCTCTGTGTCTTTCATGAATTTTGAAGGTGTTTCCTCACTCCTTCAGATCTCCCTTTCTGGAAGAATTCTAAATGTGTGTCTTTTGTTAAACTCCATGAAGGACTTTTGATTTTGATCACCTCCCTTGAGTTTGAACTTGCAGGGGTTTTGTTTTTCAGGGATTTTCTTTGGCAGGGATGTCCTAGCTGCACCCCCACAGGGGCAGGCAGGTTCCTCTGCTAAACCAGCCCCACCTCCACCTTCCCTGTAATTTGTAGGAACATTGAGTCATCCCCATAGCCAAGGCATGAACCCCAAATCCAGCGCTGTGCCAACAATTCCAGCTCCTGCTGGGCAAACCATCCCTGCCTCAACCAGACCACCAAACCATCCCTGCCTCAACCAGCACCCCGAGACCAAACCACCAAACCATCCCTGCCTCAACCAGACCACCAAACCATCCCTGCCTCACCAGCACCCCCAGGGCAAGCCACCAAACCATCCCTGCCTCAACCAGACCACCAAACCATCCCTGCCTCAATCAGCACCCTGAGCCCTGAATTTTCCTCCCTTTCCCAAAACCTTGCTGTTCTTTGGCCCAAGTCCTGCTGCTGAAATTGAAGCACCAATCCCACACGGATCACAGTGCCTAAACCAGCTGGAAAACAGCAAAAAAAGGAAGAGAAATGAACGTACAAGGCCTTTAAAAAACCCTCCCAGGGACTGCCTCTTCTCTGCCTTCTTGTAGGAGGGCTCCTTGGTGTCGCCGCCGTTGTGGATGGAGTCAGGCTCAGCTGCTGGCTGCTCCCGGGGCTCTGGCTGCTCCCTGCCCTTCTGCTTGCCCAGCTCCAGCGTGGACTTCTTGTCTTTGGAGCCCTCTTTGCTCCTTGGGCCCCCAGGGTCGCTCTCAGATGGGGCAAGAGGCTTCTCCGTGGCGTTCAAAGTCTGCAGCGGTTTCAAACAGGGGTTATTTTTAGTGGGGAACAGAAAGAGTTCAGGAGGAGATCCATAAATATGTTAGGGGAAAAAAAATAATTTAAAAAGTGGAAGGCCACCTGGCAGGAGGAGTCGTGCTGCCCAGCAGGTTTGCATTTCCAGAGGCTGGGATGAACTCCTGCAGTGTTGGCTCAGGGAAGGGCTCCCAGGGAGCTGATGGAATTCCATGAGCAAAGACTGTGGGATCAAACCATCCCTGCCTGGAACAACTTCCCTGAAATGTCTGTTGGGGCTGCTTGAGGAGGCAGGGAACATCACTGAGAGTCACTGCCCACTGAAATACCCCCAGAGTTTGCACCCCAAAAAGTGCAAGGAAAAGATCTGAGAAAGGACAAAAATCAAAAGACCCCATAAAGCAAAGGATGAAAACAAATTCCTTGTGAATGAGCAACACTCCACCCAAAAATTATCAACACAGGGGTTGGCTGTGGAAAGCCAGAATAACATAGAAAATTTCATGTACAAGTGCAAAAGAAGAGACAGGAAATCTTCCAAAAAAACATAATCACAAAGCACCTGTGTAGAGTAAAGGGGAAGATTCTGGAGCTCAGAGAAGTTCAGGATATATTTAAAGTTCACACAAGAAAAATTATATCTGGCAAACAAAGGATCCGACCATGAAATCGTCACTGTTTGGGAAGCAGTAAATGAGAGTGGTTTTGCCAGGAAATCTGTTTGCAAATAGGATTTTTTTTTCAATGTAAAAAAGAACCCCAAACCCATATGGCTTTATTTATTGCCATCATTAAAACAGCACGAATTTGCCATGTTGAAAAGCTGGAAATCTCACATCTGCCCTCAGGCCATGGCCAAAGCTTAATGCTGTGTATTTTTCCAGCTTTGGGAATTTTACCATTAGTCTTGAAATATTTGGTGTTCTTCTGAAGGCCTGGGGTTATGTGCTCACACGCCAGGCTTAGCTTTCATTCAAAACAAAAACATTTTTAGATATCATGATTTCAGAGAAAACCCTGAAAGCAGAAACTTTAGAGAAACAGAATGCAAATGCACCTCTTGTATTTAAAAATAAAAAACGTTCAAGCCTGCCTAATTTTGGGGAAACAAGAATGAGAGGGGACAACAATCCTGCTGCTTTGCCTTTTTCACTCAATTCAGTTTTTCTCGCTACTCAATCTTTAAAAAGTTCCACGCTTAAATCACAGAACCCATTTAATACATTCAGGCTTGACCAGGAGACTCAACTCCTCCACTAAACTTCTGGAATGATTTCTTTTTCCAGAGATGTATGTGGTAAATATTTCCTCACACCTGGATCGCTCTGCTCTTAGACTTAAAAATTCCAGTCAGCAGCTTGTCTTTGTGCAGGAGAACATGAAGGGGGGGATCAGCAGATTTATAAATGTTTAAAGCAGGTTCAGTGGGGTCAGAGGAGAGCACACACCCCACCTGTCCCACCTCACCTGGGAAGTGACACTGCAGCGCCCAGGGACGCAGGAGCTCTCCCAGCACAAGGATGGACACAAAGCAAACTGAAAGTGTCTCTGGCTCAGTTAACTCTGGGAGCTCTGAGCAGTTGCTTCCCAAGACCCTTCTCACTGGAACTGGCCTCAGCTCACCTCCGAAACAACTCTCAGGTGAAATTGCAAACGTTCACCTTCACTGCAGCAACAAGCACAGCTCTGGAGTGAGCCCAGACACAGCCGAGTTCAGAGGGGCCAGAGGAGCCTGGAAGCCTCAGGAACACTCTGTGCAATCTGCGGCTTTGCTCTGTGGGTGTAAAAGCAGAGTTTTCCTCCCCACACGTGCCTGAGAGAGCACTGCAGCCAAAGCAGAACCGTCCCCATGGCTGAGAGCAGGTGGGGCCTTTGATGTCAGGCAGACTAAACACTTCTTAAAAAACATTCATAATACATTTTCCAGGCAAAAAATACCCGACTCAAACCCTATCAGATAATCTCTTTGAGGTGTTTCATATTAACCTTGAAAGGCAGGAAATTGGCAGATTTGATATTGATGGGAGCAGCTCAGGAAATGTGGTGTGAGGCCAATGAATAATGAAAGATGTTAATGCTCCTTATTCCAAAGGGGAGCTGCTCCTGGCAGTTTGCTTTGCCTCCCTCACCATCAGCAGTACCACTGAAATAAAAAAAGAAAAATGGACAGCATTTTCCCCCTTATCTTACAGGAGACCTTGGGCCAAGGCTGATTTTTAAGCCCAGGATTTCTGTGGTTTTGGAGCAGTGCTGAAATTTCTGGAGGGTGCAGAGTGGCAGGGATGGGAAGGAGAGAAGAATCACAGCATTCCAGAGACACTATGGCATAATTTAAGGAAATCCTTTCAAAGAAATCCCCAAAAAAGGAAGAAGTCAGCAGCAGATCCAGTTTTCTTTGGGCTCCTCTGAGGAATAAAATGGTTCTACTTTACACCAGGGCAAGGGAGAGAAGGAGGAAGAACAATAAACTGATTTACAAAAATGGAAGGAAGCTGGCTGATCATCAAAATAATAAAATAGATCCAGGGCTGAAACTTTTGGTGTCTTACTCAGATCACTTCACAAAGCTCTTGTATGAAATAAGGATTAAGTGTCACAAGACAAGGCTCTTCTATATTTAGGATGCTTTTAGAGACATAATTCATGAAAATTAACCTTGGTGTCATCAGACATTGTGAAAATAGGAAGAGAGAGATATAATTTTACAGCTATTTAAAAAAGGAAATTCTGAAATGACAGTTTTGAATGCAACTTCAGTTTTCCTCTTAAAGGAAACTGTCTATAGACAGAACCTTGTTTTAGTTCTCATTACTGAGAGATGAATTCTTTGGAATATCTTCACTTGGAGCAGATGAGGGTTTGACTCTCAAATTAATAGAATTTGTCTTTCTAATGAAAATATGATTGTTATGAAGCATTTGAAAGCCATGAAGAATAGAGTGAAAATACCACACCCAAAGATCAGGTTTAGATTTTATGAACACAGAACGAAAGAAACAAAAACAGAACAAGAAACAAATCTTTTCATGGCTTTTGTTACATTGCAGTGAACAGTTTTCATTCTCATTTTCAGTTCTCTTTTGTAGAGTTTCCACCTAAATGATTCTTTCCTCAGAAGACAAGTAAATCAACAAAGTAAAAATAATTCTGTGTGTATTTAGTTCCACTGCCTGAGCCAAGGTTCTTGCAGAAAGTCAAAAAGCAGCAAGAGAGAGGAAGAAGACTGAACACAAACCCACTGATTATTTTAAGAAAAGGAACACACCCGGAAAAAGTTAAAAAAAAAAATTATGTTGACTCTTTAAAATCTTGTTTAATATTATGAACAGATAAAAGAAACAGAGAAGTTATGTGTAAACACACAAAGCTCAGTGAGTGTAGCACTTTCCTTTCAGTGACTGTACATTTCAAGAGGCAGAGCTGTGTGGAAGGAGGTGACAAGAACCCAGCACCAGGGGATGAAGAAGCCCAGGCCAAAAACACAAAGTCCACTTACGTGGTGTCTGGGGCTGGGACCATCTCCCTCTTCTGCACGGGGGGTCCCTCCATCACCCTTGCCTGACTAAAACAACAAAGGTCCTGTCTGAGGCCTCCATTCAGGATGGAAACGCCCAGGAATCAAGGCTTGAAGGCACCTCAGCAACTCCACTTTGGAAATGTCCCCATCTCCAGGGTGGGTTTTGCTGGTTCTGCTCTGTGGGATTGTCTCTTGCCAGTCAGGTTTCCCACCAAGGCCTCAGCAGGGACCACTTCAGCCACTAAACAAGAACCTGCTGTCAGCCCTGCTGCTGGAATTTTGTAGGAAAGAGCTTTTCTTTGCTTTCCAGAGCCAAATCTGTCCTATAAGTCCTAGTGGGACTTGCCCTGTATTTATCCACCCTACTAAGTGCCATGTGCTGTGAATAATTAAAGCCCACTCAGCTTTAGAGGGATGTTGCTATATTTTGTCATCAGCATCCATTTAATCCTGATTTTTGCTTTCCAGTTTATTCCTGCAGTCCTTAAACCTCTAATAATAATCCTCCTTGCTTCCCACACTTCCCAGCCAGGACAATCTGAGCAGAGCCTGAGGCTGCAGCACTGGAAGGTCACTCAGAGCAAACCTTGACTCTGAAATATCTTTTTAAGGTAAAAACCCATTTTCATCTAGATTTAGAAGTGAGAAACCCCCATTTGACCAAACTGAGTAAACAGGACAAGCTTTGTGAGAATTAGGTTAAGCTTAAGTTACAATTAGTGCTACAAAAGGGACAACAGCAATGAGCATTTATGTTTAAAAATGTGTTGGAGGGTTCAGTGTGTTCTCCTGGGTACCACAGAATGCACAGAGCTCAGCAGCAAAGCATAAAATGAACTGCAGGATTTCAGAGTGCCCAAATTTAAATGTCATTTTTCATTGCAGAAGTTCAATGAAAACAATGAAAGGATGTGACTTTTGTTCTAAATTTATCTCAGGCGGAATTGTGGTTTGCTGCAGCTCTACGTTTGTAACGTGGAGCACAGCAGCACCAGCCTGGTCCCACAGATGGGGTTACTGCAACCTGACTTTCCTACAAAACCACAGAAATCAATGCAGGGCAGCAGCAGGAGAGAAAACGAAACCACTCCATGAGAATTCATGGCTTTTGTGGGAAAACCCTGTCCCTGGAAGGTGCCACTGCCGAGCCTGGCACGGGTTTGTGCTCGGGAGCTTTATCTGTGCACGAGGTGCAGGGGAGGAAGCACAGTGTGGTCTGTGCTGGGGACAAACCCCGTCCAGAGTGCATGAAGATGAGCTGTGATAAGATCTGCTCTGCATTTGTGTTTTAGCAAGTCCTCAAGTGCCTTTAGGAAAAAACACAAAACCTGCTCTAACAGCAATCAGTGTTACCTTTCCCCCTATAAACACCCCAAACCCAGATAAAAATAGCCCTGCTTTAGACAACCTCTCTAATCCACCTTGTATTTTTATTGCTATTATTATTTTAACTAAAAACAGAGTAAAGACCTTGAGGTCTAGACAAAGCTCCCTCTTGCTGCCAGTGAGACGAGGAGGAAACAATCCCAAGGATTTCTCTCCAGAGCACTGCTGACCTCTTATCCTTGCCTCTGGTCACTTGGGCTTGCTGCTGGCCAAGGCTGCCCACAAGGTTTTCAGCAGTGAGCAGGGTGGGTTGGGATGTTATTAAATGGAGGACCGTGGGGACAGCCAATACCCTGCTACATTTTCATCAATAGCTGTGACAACATGATTATTCTCAATTCTAAATGCTATTTATTGTCTAAGTTTGATTATGTGAGGAAGCAGGGCAGCACAGTGACTGCAGATGATTTGGGAACAATTTTCCTCTGGGAAGCAGGAGTAGATTCTACTTTCTGCCTTTCCTCTTTCCCGCCTGATGGACCTTAGCAGGAGTGACAGCCTCCTTTCCTTTCACGTGCCAGTTTACCTAACCTACATTAACTGCCAAAAACAGTCATGCCACTAAAAATACAGCTCCCTAAAGCCAGTGCAGGGCAGGACACAGCACCGTGGCCAGCCAGAGATGGATTTGGAAGCGGGGTTGGAGGTGGGCTCCTCCAGGAGCTTCCCACCGGGGGATGCTGCGGTTTGTGAAGTGGAGCATCCTCGGTGTTGTGATCCCTGGAGCTCCCTGGGCCACCTAGGCGGGGAAAGGGCCAGCGGAGCCCTCGGGACGTTCCGGGAGGAGCCGCGAGAGGGAGATGCAGGACGGGGAATGCGCGGGGGGATGCGGGGAGAAGTTCCAGCCGCGCATCCCTGAGCACCCCTGATCCCTGAGCACCCCTGAGCATCCCTCATCCCTGAGCACCCCTCATCCCTGAGCATCCCTCATCCCTGAGCACCCCTGAGCACCCCTCATCCCTGAGCACCCCTGAGCATCCCTCATCCCTGAGCACCCCTCATCCCTGAGCATCCCTCATCCCTGAGCACCCCT
>JAWWMN010000069.1:13277478-13303405 GCA_035047745.1 Catamblyrhynchus diadema | reverse complement strand
TTTTGGGGCCATTTTGGTTCATCTTGGGTGCAGCCCTGGCTGGGCTCTTGTGCTGCCCGAGGTGGATCCATGGAGGAGATCCTTTGAATAAATCCCTGCTTTATTCTTTACCTCCATCCAGTCCCTGTTCTACGGCAGCCTGCACAAGACATCTGAGGGATGGCCAGCACCAAGGGTGTGCCTGGCTGCTGGCAGCACTCGTGGCCCAGCAGCTGATTAGAGCTGCAGCCAGCACTGCTAAGAGCCTGACCCTACAGAAACAGAAGGTTCTTCCCCTGCAGAGGGTGCTGAGGCACTGCCCAGGCTCCCCAGAGTTCGTTCCCTGCTCCAAACCTTCCAGAGCTCCAGGAGCACTTGGACAAGGCTCTGGGTGGGATTGTTGGGGGTCTGTGCAGGGCCAGGGCTGGATGAACCTTGGATCCCTTCCAGCTCCAGGATATTCCATGATTCTGTCATTTGAAGGCACAGCAGCCACCCAACAGCCCCATGGCACTCAGGAAAACTTCACTTAACAAAGCTTTAACACACTTCAGTTGTTTTTTTGGGGGAAAAAAACCCAACATTATTTCCTATCAGCCAAAAAAATCTGCAGCTTTTCTACCTGAGAGCTGATAAATTAACCTCCTCAACATATTTCCCCTTTATTGAAGTACAAATGCCATATCAGATAAAGGAATTCCCAATAAAAGAGAACTCCCACTTAATCTCCTGTAAGGAGTTTGCACATCCTGCAAGTCACCCAGGTTTGTTTGCCCTGCCAGGTGTGCCAGCAAACCAAACCCACCCAGAATAGTCCTGTCCAAATGACAGCAGCACCAGCAGTCACCTGGCACAGGTGACACAGTCAGGGAAGGAAATGGGGTTGTTTCCATCCAAACCGGATTGTTTCCATCCAAACCGGATTGTTCACCACCTCTGGGAAGAGCTGCAAGTCTCCCTGAGCCAGAACACTTTAATAATTGCATTTTCTGCATTGCTTGGAGAAGCTTCACCCTATTTGATGATTTTCAGAGTAATTCTGAATTATTGAGAATAATTTTCAGAGTTATTCACAATTAAATCCCCCATGTACTCACCAAGCTTGCTGCAAAGACTGAATAGGACAAAAGAATAAAAAAATAGGAGAAAACCCAAAAATGTTGTGATTTTGGCTAATATCTGCATGGAAAAAACATTTGCATTTTTAGGGTATTATTCCTCGTTTCTTGAGAAAGTTTTTTCAAGTCACAAGGAGAACTGTTCTATGAGCAAACAGAATTTTTTGTAGACTCAAGTTTTCACTGAAATTTTAGATCAAAGACAAGTCAGAGAAACAACCAAAAGCATCACCAATTATCACCAAGCTTTCAGAAAACACAACAGATTTTGATTGTAACAGATGACATTAAGAATTGCACTGTTTAGTCTCTTCCTTTTCCATTTATCCAGGGGAAAAATATTTGAAATTACTTTAAATGATACTATCAGTTAGGGAAAAAACCCAACAAAATGAAGAGGAAACCCCTGTGTGAAAAACACCTAATGACCAGTGAACAAGGAACTGCCTACCTTGTCTTCAGAATCACTTTTGGCTTCAGCTTTGCTTGGGGACACCTTAAAAGAATTTGAGAAAAAACAGTCACTCAACCCAGCCTTTCAAAGGGTCGAAAAGATAAGTTTAAAATCAGTAGGTTTTATTTGCACAAAGGGAAAATACAAATATTGCTTCCCTCAAGTGGGAAAATTGATAATGCAAATATTCCTTGAGAACACATAATGGCTATGATGAAAAATGCCTGGATCGAATATTTACTATTCAAGCTTCTAATCAATTAATAAAAATGAACTTTTAGAGGTGGCACAAAAGGAATACCAAGCAGAAAGTCTTTGAGACAGTTCAAGATCTGTATAATCTGTAGAAGTGGAAGTTTGCAGAGCAGGTGGCACTCACTTGATCATTTCACTGTCCCCTTCCTCATCCCTCCAAGACAGAGAACGTTTTACATTTATTTATACATTTTTACAGAATTTATACAGATTTTCCAATCCCACAGGGGATTTTTGGAAGCACCTGAAACCCAAAGAGATGGAAAGGAAAGGCAGAACTTACCAGTGTTTTGAGGAAGCTCATGACTGAGCCCTGTCCTGCAGCTGCCTGGGGACTGTGCTGCTCTGCCTGTGCCCTGCCAGGTGCAGCCAGGTCTTGTTCACCTGCTGAGTCCTGCCCAAGCTCCTTTTGGCTGCACTCATCTATCTCCTAAAAAATAAAAGGGGGCACAGATTGCTCAGTGCCAGCTTGCCTGATTCCCAGTGGAATGCAAAAGTGGCTTTTGTGACTTGCTGGGAGTCACAACAGCAATTCCAACCATTCCTGCCCAGCCCACGGGCAGAACAATCCAGCATTTATCCCTCTCCTTCCCCTCTCTGCTCAGACATTCAGCACTGCTGCTGCTTGGGGGAACGCTGCTCTCAGCCACAACAAGCACAGGGCGAGCCCCAAACTCCACTTTTGGCTTTTCAAGGCTGAACTTGTGAAAAATGGGAGCAAATGCTGAGATTTTGGCCCCTGCCAGCTCTGTGTCTGACTGCACCTTACAAAGAACCTTACATGGCTTCTGATTCTCTATTTTGCCATGCCAGGAATCATCACATTAAAAGAAGGAAAAAGGTAACAAATCAAAGTAATTCCTCTTAGCCAGATGGAGCTGCCTCTTCTCTTCATGGAATTACAGTTCCCAGAGCCCCAAAATGTTTTCCAAGGCTCAAGCACTCACAAGTAGGTAATATTAAGGTACTTGTTTTCTGTTCAGACACTTGGACAAAGGGCTGCTTCTAAAAAAATACTTCTTGAACCAGTTTTGGAGAGTTTGGCACCTCTCACACTGAATTTACTTTCCATTTTGGCCACCTTTGCCTTGAGCCTGCACAGGAAAACTCAACAAAAGTGTTGGGCAGGAGAGAGTGACATCAAAGAATGCCTAAGTGACATCAAAGGTATTTTTCCCTAACCAGCCCATTATACTCAGTGCTTTTTTAGTGGGAAAAATTAGAATAAAAATGTTCTAAAGAACCTTTCCCTGTGCTGGGTGATTAAAAGACCACAATAATTGTATAATACAGATTTCTTTATGTCACCAATGGAAGGAATAGACTTTAAATGGTTTCAGATTTCAGAGGGATCAGGACAGCTGGGCATGGGGTGGGCAGTGCCAGCAGAACACAGGGAGTTAAAGCATACATCGAAATGCCAGAAGGGACTTCAGTGTCATTCCCCACCCACCCAGTTTTGCAAGCTGGCCCAGGAGCAGCAGAGCAGCGCTGGAATGCCCAGCAGGCACTGAAGGGTCTCACACAGCACTCTGTGCAGCTGCCAGCCCCAGCGTGGCCCCAGAACAATCTGTCCCATGCAGGACACGCGTGGCCACGCCAGCCCGGGGTGGCACACACAGAGCTCTGGAGCCATGGAAAATGCTGGCTCTGCTCCAGGGGTTCAAGGGACCACTGAGGCAGGAGGAGGAGGAGGCTGATGTGCTGCTAAACAAAACCAGCTTCACAGCACAAGTGCTTGGTGCCATCACACTCTAGAGCTGGATGCTATCAAGAAAAGAAACAGCTTTAATAACTTTTTGGAATTACAGACAAGCCCAAGCCCTGGCCTTGGGATGCATTTTGGGAGAGAGATGCACACAGCTGTTTCCAGCACCTCTGGCTGATCCAGGACATCTCCCTGACAAAGCCACACTGAAGAGAAAGCCACTGCAGATCCTGAGGATTGGAGCCATCCCCAAATCCCTGAACTCCACTCACAGCTCAGATGTCCCATTTGATGCACCCATTTCAACTCCCTGTATTCTGCTGGCACTGCCTACCCCACACCCAGCTGTCCTGATCCCTCTGAAGTTTTAAAGCATTTAAAGTCTATTCCTTCCACTGGTGACATAAAGAAATCAATATTATACAATTACTGCGCTATTTTAATCACTCAGCATGGGGAAAGGTTCTTTAGAACACTTTTATTCTGATTTTTCCCAGTAAAAATGATCCTGCCCAAGCTGAGGCTGCCCTTGGCCACAGAGGATCACTCCAGCCTGGCCTTGGAGAGGGGCTGGGATCCATCCTGTGCTCCCATGGGAACATTCCCGCAGGAAGAGCCCAGGCTGGGGCCATCGGCACAGAAATCAGGCACAGAGAACACACAGCCCTGCAGGATCACGTTTGCAGAGCCACAAAATCACCACAAAAGCCTCTGTGGCAGCTCCCTGCTCAAAGCCCTGGGGGTAAATAATGGAAGAAACCCCAGGAATAACAGAAGATCAGTATTAGGAGTTAATAGATGCTATGTAAATGTTCAATTCATGTCTTTGAGAAGCTAAATTTGGGGGTAATAAACACCTTAAATATACTGTAGTTTCAGTTCAGTCATCAGGAAAAAAATCCCCAAACATATCAAAAGAATGTATTCCTGCCAGCACTTTTGTTTGCATGAATCATGGCTCAGTGAAACATTTCAGGCATATAATTTATCTTTTCTTTGGCTTACATAGTAAATGCTTCATGAATTCATGAATTCTGCCCTTGTTTTAATTATGCTGCGCTCTGAATGTAGTTTTGTAGACCACAAAAATAAAGAGTGGCTCAGCAAACACAGAATGTTTGTGCAGCTCTTAAGCTACAACTGTGGAGCCTCTCTCTTACTCACCAGCAACGCTGTTTGTTTTGTCTTGGCACTCAGCGCAGGGAAACTTTGCTTTTAGCATTTACAGATACTACAAGTCATAATCCACAAAGAAAAAAAAAAAAAGAGAGAGAGAGAGAAAAAAGAGGAGCTGTTGGCAGCAGTATCTTGATTTTTAGTATGATTATTTGGTAACAGTTTGTAGTTTCTACAGTAACAGTAATTAAATTAGGCTTGGTCATTCTCCCATCCAGCAGGAGAATTGGAACTTCAGAGGGAACAGAAGGCAACTCTGCTGCAAGGCAGAGCCACAGCCTTTGTTTTAGGGATTGAGTTAAATTTGGCAACACACTGCAGTGTTTAGCTGTTGTATTTTCCCCCAAAAAGGCGCTTAACTCCTCTCTGCCCCCACCATATATTCCTTTTCATATCTGAAAGAACCAAACTCAAAATTATAGCCCAAAAATTCAATCATAAATTTAAAATTCCTCTCCCTTGTAATCCAGATCTGTCATTTATTTACCCAGTGAACCCAATTTGGTGATTCCTCAAAGATATCCATGGTGCAGCTTTAAGCACACGCACCTGGGAGGCGGAGAGGCATTTTTGATAACCAGACCTGTCCTCAGGAATGTTCCAGAAAGCTGCTGGGATCCTGCAGACACTCCCAGCCAGCCCCAGCACCACCCAGGGCTCAGCTGTGCCTGGGATTTCCAGGTTATTCCCATCAGGCACCTCCAGGATGGGGATGGGCACAAGGGGACTGGGGCAGAACTGCCCATCAGTAGGAATTAATGAGAAATCCAGGTGTTACTGATGTGATAAAGCTTGATCTGGATGAGCAGCGCTTCCCTGCTTGAACTGGGAGAATGATTTAGATTCCCTTCAGTCCCTGATCATGCACTGCCTCACCTGAGCTTTCAACCTGTTTGCTCCCAGCAATGTTTAACTCTGAATTTCAGCTAAAACTGCTCCAAAGTGTTCTTTCCTTGGACTTTCACAGCATTCCTTCAGCAGCACCAGCTGTGACCTTCCCCACTCTGTAAATGAGAGCAGTGTCACTGCAGTGACAGCAAAGTAGGAAATGAGAATTTGGCATTTGGTGGGAAAAAGAGACAATTCCGGCAAGCCACGACGAGGATTTGTTGTGTGTGACAGTCAAAAATATCTGCAGGAATTTGGGGTGTTGAAAAGCTCCATTCTAAGAGGCTGAACACAGAAGTTCCAGTGTGCCCTGAACAGAGGATTCATTGCAAATTATCCACCCTGTCCTGCTTAGGTGCTGAATGCCTTTATTGGTTCCTTAAATGTGCACCCTGAGCTGTCTGAAACACCAGTGATGGGAGCACTCCTGAGGGGCAGGGGTGAAAAATGTGACTGTTCCTTCTTAAAAATGAACCCTCAGGAAAATATTACAATGTGTAAATTTATACAAGATATGTGCTCTTCAAATCTGAGAAAGTCTAAGGTAGAGAAGACAAAGATTAAAAATAAAAGAATTTTGGGACAACTTGCAATGCTGGCAGTGTAAGCAGTGAGTATCCCATGAGTTAAGTTCAACACTACCCAGAGCATCAGTGAACACCATCTTATTTGTAAGCCTGAATTGACCAATAAAAGCAATTATTAAAGTGGTATTTACACATCGGTTTTTCCCTCCTGTTCCTGACATTAGACAGGGTTTCAATTTGATCACCAATTCCTGTATTCCACCTCTCCAGCAGAACTCAGAGTTACACCATTATTCCCTTTCAGAGGATGGGCTTTTGCTGTAGTTAATTACCTGAAAATTATACCTTTGCTGACATCAGATATGTCAGGAAGTGCAAAATCTAAACTCATATTAACTTCCAGCTCCTTTGACCAGAGTGCTTTCAGTTAAGATCCATAGTTTCTTATATCACATTCTCATCCTGTAAAATCATTTCTAATGAACCACTTTTCCTTGACTAAAACATCACAATAACTGGAGTACAAAAATCATTGCTCCATAATACTCCTTATTTTGCTGAATAGGGTATCCTAGCTAGAGAAGTAGAGCTATTTTAAAAACGGTACAAAACGCACCAAAGAACTTTTAGAAACCCATCCAGTGTCGAACTCCAAGGTCCTAAGGCACAAAAACCTGGTTTAGTTTCAGGAATTTTTGCTTTCATTTGCAGCTGGCAGCTGCTCCTTCTGGCAGTTGGAGCCATGTTGCCCAAACCTTTCAGGGAATTATAAACTGAATTAAACTGGAGGTCAGGATTTAGTCATGAGACAGAGCTTCACTCCTTGGCCACAGGCTCATCTTCCACACCTCTGTCCTGGGGGGTTACCTGTGGTGATTTTCAGGGCAACACTGACTCGTTCCCACCCTACATGGAGTTATCCCACCCTGCCAGCATTCCCAAGAGGTTTAATCAGTGACAATGAAATTAAAGGCTATTTCATGAAGCACTTGCCTTGCCCAGCGGTTCCCCGTGGGGCGTGCCGGCCGCGATGCTCCCGTTGGGGACGTCCAGGCCCTGCCTTCCCTGCTCAGGGTCACCTGCTGTCCTCGCCGTGCCCTTCTCCAGCCTGAAGATCCTGTCCAGGAGCGTCACTTGTCTGCCCCTTGGGGCGGCCACATCGCATCCCTCAGGTGTCCCCGCGAGCTCCACGTCCTGCAGCGGGGCCTGCCCGGGGTTTTTATGGCTTCCCTGCTGAGGGGCTGCCCCAGGCCCCTCCGTGCCCTCACTCAGGCCTTTGTTGGCACCGAGGGTGGCCTGTGCGGGGGCTGGAGCTGCCGCTGGCTCCTGGGCAGGCGCTGGCACGGCCCAGGGGAAGGGCAGCAGGGAGCGGGGCCTGGCAGCTGGCAGGGCCCTGCTGGCAGCGCTCCCGCCGCTCTGCCCGCCCGCCCGGGCACCGGGGCCTGGCTCTGCTGGCTCTGCTGAGGAAACAGCCGCGTTATCCCGGCCTGCAGCTGCCCTGGGATCTGCTGTGACACAGGGAGAGAGGCAATTACCCACGGGCATGGGCACCGCGGGCACCACAGCCATGGGCACGGGCACCGCGGGCACCACAGCCATGGGCGCCATGGGCACGGGCACCGCGGGCTGGGGTGAGCTGGGTCTGAGGGCACACTGGGGACCCTGTGCTGCTGCTCATCCCCAGAGACGATTTCTGCCACCCCTCACTGAAATCAGTGTGAATTTTACCCTCTGCTCAGCCCCAGATCTGATTTCTACCACCCCTCACTAAAATCAGTCCACATTTTACCCTGTGCTCATTCCCAGAGCTGATATTTGCTCCTCTGCCACCCACTGAAATCACATGCTGAGTGCACATTTTACCCTCTGTTTATCCCCAGAGCTGATTTCTGCCCCTCCTCACTGACATCAGTGCAAATTATATCCTCTGCTCATCCCCAGAGCTGATTTCTGCCCCCCCCCCCCTCACTGAAAACAGTGTGAATTTACCCCCTGCACAACCCCTTGCAGTGTCAAAGTCAGATCCCAGCCCTGTCTGGCACTACTCAGCCCAGTGGACAGCAAATTAAAATCAGTGATATGCAAAAAAAACCCAAAACCAGTAAAACTCAAGATAGTTATATATCAATATATCACCTGCTCCTCTGTCAAAGCTAAGAAAACAAAAGGAATGGGAAGCACCAGCACTGATCCCATCTCCTGGCTGGCCAAACTCCCAGCAGGGAGTTCTGTGCAGTCACAACTGATTTCATTCATTTTTCCTCGCCCTGCTGCCTGCTCTCCTCAGTGCAGCTCCTACCCGCACCTCTCCTTTGCCTGTGGGTTATTTTGAGCCTGATTTGAATACTGATAAATCACATCCCAGCCAGATTTCTTAGCCTTACATTTCTCCTCTCACAAACTGTGGCTCAGAATCACATTTCCTCCCGCAAAACTCACACAAATCATTCCATGTGGCCATCACACCTTAGATGCAAAACCCCTTTTGATTTAAAAGTATATTTTATGATTTTATAAAACAATGGAGCTTTGATAACACAGCTGAGGTGAAAATCCCTGGTAAGGGATTCACAGGCAGGAAAAGGCAGCTCCTGCTTTACACAAGACAAAAGAAACAAGAGACAAAAGAAAAATAATCTTGCTTGGATCTGTTTTGTGGCTGGAAGCACAGATGATGTGTGTGAAACCCCAATAAAAAAGGGTCTTGTTGAGAGGTAAATCTTACAGCTCCCCCTGAGCTCCAGCTTCTCTTCCCTGCTTGGGCTGGAATATGGATCTGATTTCCCTGTCAGTCATCACCACATTTCAAGGATGAATTTAGATGTATTTAATTATAACTGTGGAAAACTGACAGGCTCTAACCGACTTGCTGAATTAGAACAGGAAAATTGTCAGTTTCAATGTAAAATTGAAATTATTTCAAATTATAATTGCAATAGTCTAGTCAATATTATGCCTTTCACATTTTCTTTTAAGAGAAAGAAAACCCCAGATACCAAAAAAACCCTGACTGAAACACATCTTCCACACAGCACAGATCTTCAGTGTGAAATTCTTTGGGATTAGGAAAACACAACAATTTTAGATCCTAGCTTTCAAAGCTACCCTTTGGCTTTTCACAGCAAAATTCCCCCAAGCTTCCCACCTTGCCAGGGATTCTGGACAATCCCACAAACCATCAGCAGGTCCTGGGCTGATGTGTCTGTGCCCATCAGACCCTGTCCTGCCTGGCAGCACCCAGGGACCCTGAGCACATCCCTGGAGCTCCCAGGAGCAGAGCAGAGCCCAGGGCTCAGCCTGGAGGTTCCTTTTCCCACAGCCGTAATCCCATGGCTGAGTGCCCCCATGGGACCCTGCCCCGCAACCCAGGCTGCTCCTGGTGAGCAGAAATGGGGTTTTCCATGAACCCCAGGATCATGGAATGCTTTGGGTTGGGAGGGACCTTGGGGACCATCTCATCCCATGGCACGGACACCTCCCACTGTCCCAGGGGGCTCCAAGCCCTGTCCAGCCCGGCCTTGGGCACTGCCAGGGATCCAGGGCCTCCCCACTCTCACAGGGAAGGATTTTTCCCAAAATCCAACCTAAACCTATTCTCTGTCAGTGTGAAGCCATTCCCTGTGTCCTGTCCCTCCATCCCTTGGAAATCCTCTCTCTCCATCTTTGCTCTTGGCTCCTCCAGGCCACACTGCGCTCACCCCAGAGCTTCTCCTGTGCAGGTGAACAATGGCAGCTCTGCTCCATCCCTCTGCCCATCCTGGAGCCCCCTCTGGATCTCTCCAGCAGCTCCTGCCCAAGCTGGGGGTGCAGTGGGGCAGTGCTGAAATGTGTCAGCATCACCTCAAGGGACTTCACCCAGACATCTGCCAGCAGCAGAGGCACAGGTGACACCGTCAGGGCTGTGGTGACAGCAGCCACAGCTGTCCCCAGCACCCCACAGCTGCCCTTGGATCATTCTTAATGAGCCTTTTGCTCCCTCTTTGTGTTTTGGGCAGAGTGGCCAGAGCTCCCCAGCACAGCTTGTTCTGGCAGGCAGAGATTTCCAGTTTCTGGGCATACATGAATTTATTTTTTCCTGCATTCTTCTTCTGCTGCTCCTGTAAGGAAGCAGCTCCATGGCAGAAATCCTCGTGCAGCAATATCCTCCTGTGACATTTCATGAGCACCAGCTTCAATTTCAATGTCCTGACAGGCACAGCAAAAGTGCAAATTACAGCTACTCCAGCACCTATTGAGATACTCAGCTGCAGCCACTGAGGACCAGCTGTAGTTTCCTGAGCCTCCTGTAGTAAAGTTTGAAAAAGAACTTCTAATTATAGTTGGAAACTTGGGAAGGAAGCAAAAATCAAAAACCCTTCCCCAGCTGAAGAAAGGAGAAACAATATCCATAGGAAAATAAATGTAAGAGATGCTGAACTTCTGCTTTATGTAACAGATAACAAATGAACCACAGGAAAACTGGCTTGGGATCAAAAATAGGGATAGAAGCTCAGCACTAAGAAAACCAGCTAAACAAGTAGCAGCTCAGGAACCTATGGGGCTCCTTTTATCTCAAATTATCATGGAAGGAATGGAAGCCCTGGAAAATGTCACTGCCATGGGCTCTGCTGTGTGTATGTTGTGCCAGGAGAGCTCCAGCTGCTCCAAGGAAATTCTGCTCAGCCAGAGGCAGGGCAGATCCCAGTGCTGGGCTGCACTGAACAGGCACAGCAAGCTGAGGGGGAAAAGCCTTGAAATTCCAGTATTTGGGCGAAAAATAGATGTTATTTTTGTTTTTAAAGACACACAAGTGCCATTTTTTTCGAGATTTATTCCTCAATCCAGCGGCAGAATTGCAAAGATAAGCAGAACCACCCAAATTCTAGGCCAGGTCTTGGAGCAGATCAAAGCTGCTCGTTGTGACTGAGATTAAAAGCTGCTCTGAGATGAAAATCAATACACCATTTACAGACTGCATTTTAGATTACTCCTGCTCCAGCATTTGCCTTTCAACTCTTTAACAAAAGGCAGTCACACCCCAGAAGATTTGTCTCCCTTTCCCCTTCCCTTCATCAGGGTGTGTTAAAAAGGAAATTTTGTGGCTTCACAAAGTCCCTCTTCTGTAAAAACACATCTTTTTCCCTGGAATTTGGCAAATTAGACCAACATTTTTCCTTGAATTAGTAAAAAATAGAGAAGCTCAATGGTTAATGCAATAGCACAGAATCATGGAATGGTTTGGGTTGGAAGGGACCCTAACGTTCATCTCATTCCTCTCTTTTGACTACAAGCCAGCCACAAACAAATATTTTGCTTAGCCATGGAATTAGAGCCACACAGCGCTTTTTTCCTGCCCTGGTGTTCAGATAATCATGGAGAAAATATTTGAATGGCCATGAAGAAACCATTAAGGGCTACAAGGCAACATTTGGCACCAGGAATTCCAGCAGGGCAGGGCAGCACAGGGTACAACTGCCCTGAATGAATTTCTGCAACAAATACAAATCCAAAATAAAACAAATAAAACACTCCTCCTTCCTTAAAAAAGAAAGAACACACTAATATCCTTTTGCCATCTTACTCCACTATTCCATACAAATAATTTTTTTTTTGCTCCAAGAATCATCTTGTTTCACTAATTTAATTTGCATTGTTATTTACCTGAAGATTTCCAGAAATTAATGGAAATAGGGGCAGAGGAGTCAGCAGCAAGAATAGCAATGCTCATTCTCTAAAAGCACCTCTGAAATACTTCACATTTCAGCATTTCTGCTGGGTTCTGGCGGCTAGCAGGATCTGCTGAATGGGATTTATCCTCTGGGACAAAGGAGCTGCATCCCCACTCAACCTTTCTCCTTTGTAATCTTTTTAACTCCTTTGTAATTCTTTTTTAGGAGCAGGTCGTTGTTCCAATCTGCATGGAATTACCAGCCAAGCCCACGGGAATTGTTCCTGTTTTGTCCTCCTGCTGCATTTCTGCTCCGTGTAGTGCAAATCAGAGACAGAAACCTCCAGTTCCAACCTTCACCTGTTGCTCACCAAGTGCTTTTATTACTGAAAGTACAACAAGATTCCCTTTTTTTCCCCAAAATCCGCACTCTATGCCCCAAAATTTCTATTTATTGCAGTATTTCATTTTAGAAATACCACCAACTATGTTTTTGTAGTAATAACTTCTATCACTTGTATTTCTCCAAAACCTGGATTACATTGCAAAAACATGGAGATTTCAATGGTATCTCAATGATTTTAAACTGCTTTTCAAACAGGAAAAAAGTTAAAATACAAGAAATATCAACACAGGAACGTCTAATTTTTCAACTTGCTACTTAAACTGATTTAGCAGTTACACTAATTAGGTAATCCATTTAAGTAAAGCAGTCCCATATGCTTCATTTTACGTATGAGGAATAAAATGTACATGTATTTTCTGCATCTTCAGGCAGTGAAAATCATCTGGCTTTTATTTCCTCCTCAGAACTCTGCTGGTTTTAACCAGTAAAAAAACACACAGAGAGGCTTTGCTGGTAGGCTATGCTTAAAGTGACTTATGGTGGGATGGCACTGGGAAATTTGGGCCATGGAGCAGATTCTGAGCTGTTATCAGATCCATCTGCATATCCCCACACCAGCCTTTGATAATTTTTACCGAAATCTAGATTTTTCAAGTGCCTGTGACAGACTGAGAGGGTTAACAACAAATCATAAAGTACTTTTCTCAGCATGGAATTTTTAAGTATTCTCTTTGCTGATAAGATTGAAGAGGAATTGTTGAGTTTTATTTATTCTGAAAAGAAAAGAAACAGCAGTGCCCACGAGCGTGGCTGATCTCAGAGCTGTGGATGGGGCAGAGCTGCTGCTCAGAAAGGCTCCGAAACCATCAAGGGGTGGAAGGAGGAATTAATGAGGTGTGAAAAGCAAGAAGAGCCACGTGCCTGTGGATGAGAGCAACTGCCCTTGAATACGTGGAGATAACTTCTCAAAACCACTTGGAAACCACTTTGTGATGCTCAGGTGTGTAGTTCCCAGCAGGATTTTGTGGTGGAAGTGGGCTCGGGGTCCAGTTGCACACCTGGACACACTCACCTGCAGAGCCATCCCCTCTGACCCACCCAGCTGGGCTGGAATGGGATTAACTCACTGAACAACTGCTCTACGCCCCCCGTTTATCCATAAAAGGCACAGAGTATTTAATTAGTGTGCAGGGAAAGAATGAATTACTGAGCTTCATTCTAAATTCTCTAGAATTCAAGCTCAGGAGCCCTCCCCTGTAAATCCACTGTTTGGGGCCAGGGCAGAACCAAATCCCCAGAAAGAATTGGAAAGAATTCCTTAATTTTGGAAAGAAGTCCTTAATTATTTTTTTTTTTCCCTGTATTTAAACTTTGCAGCTTCTGCAGAGCCACACTTCCAAGTCAGAGCTGGAACTGGGGATCATCCCCCAGTTCAAAGCCTCTCATGAATATTTATTGTTCCCTCAGTCCCAACCTCCCCCAGGGCACTTCCAGCCCCTTTCCCAGTCCATACCTTCACCGTTCACTGCCGGGGGAGGGCTCCGAACAAACACCACGGATCCATTTGTAACACCATCGGGAGACTCGGAGAGAGGCTGAAATAACGAAGAACAGAGATTTTAGGACATCAAAGGGGTGAAAACTGCACTGGCAGCAGCCAGGGGAGGTGGGATGGGGCTGCTCACCTGGTAACTCTTCACTGCGCAGCTCTGGTCATCCTCAGCTTCCTCTGGCACGCTCAGGTTATTCCCCATGGCTCCTGCGAGGTGGAGGAGAGACAAACCCCAAACAGCCCCTTCTCTGTCATTAATATGAATTCACTGCCAATTCTAGTTAAGAGACAGCCAATGGGGACTGGTGTTAAAATCCCTAAAACCCCACCCAGGGCACCTGCCCCATCCTCAGCCTGCCCAAGCCCATCGTGCTCAGGGCTCACAGCTGCTCCCAAAAATGGCCCGAGCCAACAAACTTTTCTTTTTCAAACAAGATTTCTGATTCTTAGCCCCTGCAGCTTCCTGTTGGTGCAGATTTCCTCACTCCAGGTGAGTTGTCTGGAGCTGATGCAGAGCAGGGGCCACAGGCTCTGAGCTCTGGCAGATTTTGCTCCAGGGGAGCTCAGCAATTTCCTAAAATCCAGTTTATAATTCTCACTGAAATAAAACACACACAGCAGCCATGTGGAATTTCAAAACATTTTCACGCACAGGAACTCTCTCAAGGAAAGATGGAGATGAACAGGAGGGGGTTTTTGCTAAAAATGGGGAAACTTGGTACACAATCCCAAATGTGATCCCAGAACACCAAACTCTGTTTTCTGCTGTGCTCATGGAGAGTATGGAGCTGCGGCTGCCCCTGGACCCCTGGCAGTGCCCAAGGCCAGGCTGGAGCAGCCTGGGCCACTGGAAGGGATGGGACAGGGTGAGCTTTAAGGTCCCTTCCACCCCAAACCCCTCTGTGATTTAGAAAACATCCATGTGTGCTACTTCTGCCTTATTTTAAGGAAAAATGACAGGTCACTGCCACCTATAGACAGATGTGAGCAGCAGCAGTGATGCTCCAAACAAAATGACTCCAAGTGGCAGCTGATGTCACAGCTGTGTCCCTGTGCCAGCTCCTGCAGCTGACTGTCCCCGTGTGGCTCCAGAGCTGACAAACAGCAGCTCCGGCCCTGGCATTTCCATGGAATGGTTTTGTTTTTCCCAGAGTGCTCAGGCCTCTGTTGATGTGCTCAGATCCATTTTTCTCTCATTTGATACACCGTGGCTTAAAGCCGGAGTTATCCAATGTGAAGGCAAACAAAGGCAAATAAAGGAGCTCTCGCGATGTGGTTTTGGAGTAGATAATCAGGAAATTGCAGCAGAATTTGGCTGGAAGGGCCCTTGGAGATCACCCAGCCCAACCCCTGCCCAGGCAGGGTCACCTGGGGCAGTGACACAGGAACTCAGCCAGGTGGGTTTGGGGTCTGCAGAGAGGAGATCCACACCCTCCCTGGAGCTGTGCCAGGGCTCTGTGGGAAGAACCTCCTCACTTTGTGAGAGAAAATGTGACAGCTTTTATGGGAGAAGATGGATTTCGAGGGCTGAGAGGGGAAAAGAGATGATTCTGATACAAGAACATTCTTCAAAATGAGAGGAAAGCCCCTAAAAGTCAGGAGGAGCTGCAGTAATTCCTGTCCTGAGGTTTCCTTTCTAGATGAAGGTTTTTCACCCAGTTCCAAGGGTATTCTGCTTGTGGGGGCTCCCTCAGGCCAGCTGGAATCCAGCCTGACTGGTTCCAAAAGGAACATGAACTACCAGCTTCTACAGCTCTGAAACAATCCCTTTCCCAAATTATGCCTCACTGCTTCCATTGTAATGCAGAAAATAATTCAAAAGGAAAATAAATGCATTTTTAATTGGTTTTAATGTTGCGTGCACCATTGTGTGCCAAGTTCAAGGCTTGGGAAAATCCTCCTTTTTCACTCTCTCTCAAAAATCGTTAGTTTGGTCCTGGCAGAATGGTAAAAGCTTTGAAAATATAAGGGAAAATTACTGCAAAATCTGTGATCTGCTGTGTGCTGCTAAAGGCAGCCAAGCCTCCCCTCCCTGATGTATTGACCAGCCTGGAATATTGCAATCACCCATGTCTACTAATGACAAAAGTCCACAATTAACTCCCCCCTAAAACTTACCATATGTTGCATTTAAACATCACAGACAAGAATCAATTTCCCTGCCCTTGGAACCCAGCTGAGCTTGAGGACATGGCCACGTCCAGGTGGAAAAGCAGAATTTTCAGCTCTGATTGACGTGGAGCGAAGGAAGGGCTGATAACAGCACCGAGTTCAGAAATTCTGCTTACCTTGAGAGCAGCTCTGCCTGGTCCTGCAGGGAGAGGCACCTGGGACAGGGGAGGGGAGCAGGGCAGGTGGCTCTGAGCCCTGGCAGAGCTGGGCAGCAGCAGCGGGCACACAGGGACAGCAGGGATGAGTCACCTCCAGCAAACAAGGAACACCCAGGAGCACCTGGGAGCCAGCCTGGCAGGGGCTGGGCATGCAGGACAAGCTGCCTTACAGCCCTTCAGGCTCCTGGGACACTTTCATACCATTCTTTCAGCCACTCCGCGCTGGAGCCAAGTGAGAAAAGCAAAATAGCTCAAACATTCACACCCTGGGCTCTCAGGGAGGGGACAATGCCACCAGGTGAGCAAGCAGTCCCAGAGTGGCTGGGGAAAGGCTCTGCCACAAAGCTGTGCCCCCATTGTGCAGGAAAAGCACTGCTGGGGAAAGGCAGAGCTGGTGCTTTAAAACACAAATACAGAAAACGAGACTTGCAGAACTCCCAAGATCCTTGGGCAGGGGAGCACAGGCAGGACTGTGGAGCAGAGCAGCAAAAAGCAAATGCAAAAAATGCTTTTGTGAGAGCAAAACCCAGGAAAAGCCAAACCAGCAGAGCAGAGCTGCACATTAGGGAAGGAAGGAGATGAAGGATAGGAAGGATCTGAAGGAATTACCTGGGGCAGAGGGGCTGGGACAGCCTCTGGGAGCTGGAGCTGGTCCAGGTGATGGATGTGCTGCTCACCCAGCCCCGACTGCTGTGCCACTGTCCCTGTCCCTGCTCTGTCCCTGCTCTGCCCCAGAGTCACGCAGGGAGCGCTCACAAGCACTGGGTGCAAACACAGCCCGGGTGGAGCAGCCCCGTGCCCCTCCCCAGCCCTCCCCAGGTGTTTTCTGCTCTCAGCGCTCTGGCCAGCCAAGCCTGCTCCAAGGTGGATCCCCGGCCCTGGGGCAGCCCCTCACCGCCTGCTGTGGGAACGGTGACATTGTGCTGGACACCCACAAACCCTTCCCAACGTGGGCTTTTCCAGAAAAAACCCAGAGTTCTTTTACTGGCGCGACTGTTTGCTGTTGTCAGTGTGGTTCCTAATCCCCCTGCAGAGTGTGCAGACTGACTAAGTGCTGCTGTTTTAAAGCCATTGTCACCGTTTGCTGCTCCCTCAGGTGAGTCACAGAGCGCACACTCACACTGGGGTGTCTGCAGCAGGGAGAGCTGTTTGTTCTCTGTTTTCACAGCACCTCAGCCAATAAAACCTGCCTTTGCAAAGGTTTCCACAGGCAAGCAAAATAGCAAGAAAAAATTCCCAATTTTATGGTTTGAAAGGAACACCATTGACTTGCTTGCATCATCTACCTGGCACTTTCATTTCAGAGTTTCTTTATGGGTTTGGGTATAATTCTGTTATTAATCGTGACAAAGAGAGGAAAACAGAATTGTCAGGAGGGCTGTGCTGGCTGGGGAGGGTTCAGGTGTTTCAGGGGTAATGAGGAACCTGCAGGGTGGAACCAGAGCAGGAATCTGCATCCAGCACCTCAGCAGGGCACGGGAAGGGGGGGGATATCCTGATTCCCTCATTTCCTCAGCACTGGGTCAAGCATCTCTCTCATTTTCTCCTTGGTGCAAGTCCCTGTCTGCTACAAGCTCGGGTGACATCCCACCAGTCCAGTCTCAAAGTTCCATCCACAGACAGGATCTGATTTAGGAATGGTCCCTGGAACAGAAATTATCCCTGGGCTGAGGCACAGAATCCCAGCCTGGCTGTGAAACCCCTCACCCATGCAATAATGTTGGACTAATTGTCTTTTTTATTTTTTGGTCTTTCTCTCCTGGTTAAAATATTATTGTGAAGTGTTTTTGAAATGCAAGATGTAAATATTTAATTCCAGAAATGCTTCGTTTCTGTAAGAGAAGGTCATTACATTCACTGTAAGTTTTCACTATATTTTGCCTTCCATGGATCTGTTTGCTCCCAAAATGTCTTCAAATTCAGCCTTAAAACCTTAATATTCATCATGAAGGAAGGAATTTGGATTATCATGCCCTTTACCTGTGAATGTAAGAACTGCAGTGCTCCTTTTCCTCCAAAAAAGGCTTTTCCTTGAACTGATCCATCACAGTGAGCTTTATCCTGATTAATTTTTCCCAGTTGTGTGGCCAATGAACCATCCATTCTTTGAGGTGTCTTTCAGCTCTTTAATATTCTTTCCCAGTAATTTCAAAGCCATCCCATGTTTCAATCAAGGACAGACCAGAGGGGCACACAGTGAGTTTTATTTTGCCAAATTGGGAATTTTTTAGCTGGGTGGCAGCCACAGAAAATCTTCTGCAAAGCACAGGAAACTGTGCTGCTTTCATGATTTTCCATCCCTCAAAACGCTATTTTTTCTTTCTAAAAATCTCCAATGAAGCTGTCACCAAATAAATCTTCCTCCCCTGCAGGAAATGCTCAGCTCGTGCATCTGACAGCTGCATAAAACTTCCTGCTCATCAATGGCACAGAGCTCCCAGCAATTATCAATGATTAACCAGCTTCTTTATGACTGTCCAGAGCCAGAGCCAAGAGCATTCAAATATTGACAGTGGAGGAGCAGATGAGTCCTGGTCTGTGTCTGCCCCTGCCACACGTGCTCTGGAGATGCTGGTGGCTGGGTTGGAGCTGAGGGTTTCCATCTGGCTGCTGCTGCCAAGGTTTATCCAGCAGCAAAACCCCCCTGGCAGGGAGGGCAGAGGGAACCTGCAGGAGAGCAGCTGAGCAAAAAGCAAAATTAGGCAAAGCTCCAGTGGAATTCTGACATTTGGAACAAAATATAAACAGAGGTTTGAGTCAGCTTTGATGTTTCTCTCAGAAGAGGATGCATGGAGCGAATCATGGATTCTTTCAGATGGCAGAGCCCAACATTTGCATGGATTGATGGATCCTGGGCAGGGAGAGCTGGGGGAGCCTCCTGAATCCCAGATCCAGCCCAGCCCCTCTGAGATCCACAGGGTTTGTTCCCCTGCAGCCTGCTTTCCTAAGACACTCTGAGTGACTCTCTGAGGGTCACACTGGCAGTCCAACCTACTTAGAGGAGGTTCCCAAAAACCTGAGGCAGTGCAGGGTCTGATGCTGTCACACAGCTGGGGCTTCCACACCTGACAGACCCCAAAATAAGGCGATGGCACTCTGAAATTCCCGATATCCATTACAAAATCCATAATCCTGGGGACAGACACGAGCTGGAAGCTGGTGCAGAGGTGAAGTCATGCCCATCACCACGAACATCCTCCTCTCTGGGGGAGCAGGTGCTGCTTTGAACTGCAGAAGGAAAGCACAGCTGAACTCCTTGTGTTCCTGCAAACCTGCAAAGCCTGGCTCAGAGCTCCAGGGAAAACTCTTTCTGCTGAAGTTCTACTGGAGTTCTAGACTGGATTGGACCTGGCTCCTGCCCCCAGTGATGTTTTCAGCCAGTTGGGTTTCCCTGCTGTCTCTCACAGAGTTCCCATTAATGGTTGGGTCTGTCTTGTGTTTCACCACTGTGGTCTGAGTGGGCGCTGAAAAGGGGAGACTGATTGCTCCAGTGCAGGAGCTCTGGGAAGCAGCACCATCCCTAATTATCAGCATGCTCCCTGTGCCTCTCAGCATTCCCTGGGTGAGGCTGCAGCCCCTTCTGTGGTCTGGCTCTGCAGCAGCTCCCCCAAGCCCAGGGGGAATCCCAGCAGATCCCCAAGGGGCTGGGAGCAGCCTCTGGCTCACTCCAGCTGGAGCTCAATGGGAAACATTCCCCCATTCTGCTTCCAGAGATGCCTGAGCAGCGTTTTAAAATGATATTTCAGCCTGGAGTTCCTGCAGACTGTGAGTCCCAGTGTTGGTGTAGGACGGGAGCTGCTGATCTGATTGTCTCTTCTTCCCCCATCACAGAAATCCCCCAGGTTCCTGCTGCCACTATTCTTCTGGTTTCAAAGAGGGAGGATTACAGACTCTACTCCAGCTATTTCTCCACGTGGGAGCTTCTAGAACAGATAAAAGGTTCCTGTGTCAGGACTGAGACAGAGAGTTATTGTAGACGTGGTGCCTCAGTGGGTGGAACGGGCATTTGAGCCACAATTACTCTCCTGTAGGAGCACTTTAGGTCTCTATCAAATATGCAGTGATGATAACAATACTATGTCAAATATTCACTTCCTTCTGCGCAGCCTGGGTCACCGCTCCCCCAGCAGGCTCTGCTTTGAACCCCCAGCTCTGCTTTCCTGTCAGTGCTTCCCCTTCCCAAGCCTGAAATATGGACAATTTAAGGAGCTGCAGCTACTAAAAAGAAAAAGAAGTAAAAAAAGTCTTCTTGTAAATTCTGTATTTAATTTTTGCCTTGAGTGAGGAAGTAGCAGGGACATGAGCCTGGACCTGCAGCAGGGGCAGAGAAGTGATGGATTTTGGGGCTGTTTACCCATGTGGGTCAGGTCTAGGATGTTCTCCTGTGCTGGCACACGGCTGAGCCTGCTCTGGTGGGATGTGCAGAGCTGGGAAGAGCAGAGTGCCCACAGCCAGGTGTGTCCTGGCCAATTCCTGCTGCCAGCTGGACACAGGTGAGGCCATGGCCACACTCCTGCCCTCCTGTCAGGTGCTGCTGGGAAACCTTTGTTTCCCATCCTTGGTGGCTTTGGGTGAGGGAAAAGTCCAAATTTTCTTCTGTTTTCTTTGGACTTCTCCCAGAAAAAGGCATCAATGGCTTCGGGCACCTTGTCCTGGTGCTTTCTGCTCACAGGATCACCTGGGAGAGCTCTCCCTGCAATTCCAGCTGTGAATTCCTGCAGCTGCCCTGGAGCACGGGGTTAAAGCTCCTCTTCAGCACAGGAGAACCTCCTCAGGTCACTGCAGGATTAGGGCAGCTGCAGCCAATTTTTCTCCCTGGAAAAATATGATTTGCTATGATTTGCTGATTTGATATATGATTTGATTCTGCCGAGTGGAAACACAAGGATGGATATCCCTGATGCAGTCCTCTGAAGGGATAAATGCTCTAAAGCTACGGGAGGAAACACTAACCTTAGTGAGGAATAAGAATTTGATATCATTTTATTGCTGCCACTGGGATATCAGGCAGGAGCTGTACCAGCCCCTGGGCTGTCCCTTTCCCTTTCCCTTTCCCTTTCCCTTTGCCTTTGCCTTTCCCTTTCCGAACTCGTGTGAGCTCTGTGGCCCCGCCGGATTACTCAGCACTGCTGAGAGCCAAAGCTTCATTCCACAATTCCCTGAGCAGCCCTGTGCTCCAGCACAGCTCCCTGGCGAGCAGTGACACTCCTGAGCAGGACCTGACCTGGCCCCCACGGCCAAGGCTTGCACATACACTCCCCACATAACCCTTCATTTTCCCCTTTATTTTCCCCATTTGTAAAAAGCAATTAGAGCTTGAAATCTGACCGCATTCTCAGCATCACCTGGCAGAGATGGCCTGGAGGGAAATTCAGGGATGCTCCGGGAAGTTTCGGGATGCTCAGGGAAGCACAGGGATGTTTCCTGGAAGCTCAGGGATACCCATGGAAGTTCCAGGATGCTCGGGGAAGTTTCGGGATTCTCACAGAAGTTCCAGGAAGCTCAGGGATACCCATGGAAGTTCCAGGATGCCCAGGGAAGTTTCAGGATGCTCACAGAAGTTCCTGGAAGCTCAGGGATACCCATGGAAGTTCCGGGATGCCCGGCAGCCCGTCAGCAGGTGGCAGCGTTAAACCGCAGGAGATGCTCAGTGTGCTCAGCTGAGCCCGGCGTTTCACTCCAAAACGCCTTCCTTCCTTTCCTTCCTTTCCTTCTTTTCCTTCCTTTCCTTCCTTTCCTTCCTCTCCTTCCATTATTGTAGCCACCAAAATTTCCATTATTGCAGCAAGCACCAGTTTTGTCCATGATTTGGTCTTTCCTTCTAACCCACGCTGGGGTTTCCTGGGGGATGTGAGAGTGATTGCAGTCTGAGCACGAGGGATCCCAGCTCATCCTGCAGGGATGGCTTTGGCAGTTTGTCTTTCCAAGTGAGTTTGGTCTGGCTCAGAGCTGTCCCTGTGTTTATCTTTGTGCAATTGCTCTGCATTGTTTATGAATTTGGGATTAGAGACAGCTCCAGGGAAGTCTGGTTAAACCCAGCAGATTTCTCTGAAAGTGGGATTTGCATCATTTCCCCAGCAGAAACCTCCTCCAGCCCATGTGCTGTCCCACACCAAAGGCCAACTGCAATATCACATTTGGGATTATTGGAAACACAGGTTTGGGCTGTCCAAAATCCCTCTGGGATTCCATATCTTGCCCTAGGATCCCGACCCTCTTGGCAACTGCTACAGGGGAGTCTGAAGCTGATTTTGCCCCACCTGTCCTCAAATCCCAGGCTCAGCTGGGGCTGAGGATCTGGGCATTATTTACACAACCCTGGCATCTGTGTCCTGCAACTTCCAGGGCTGGAAAACTCTCCCTGCCTTGCCTTTTCCTCCCTGGGAGAAGGTGCCACAGGATAACCAACCTCAGTTCTAAATTTCTGACCCGTTTTCTTCCTGGGAGAAGTTATCACAAGATAACGAACCTCAGTTTTAGGTTTCCAAACCCTTTTCCTCACTGGGAGAAGGTGCCACAAGGTAATCAACCTCAATTCTGAATTTCTGACCCTTTTCCTTCCTGGTAGAGGGTGCCACCAGACAATCAACCTCAGTTCTAAGTCTCTGAGCATTTGGGACTCAAAATGAGGTGCTCCCAAGCAGCCTTGTGCCTTCCAACCCTTTTCCAGGTACTTCCAGCCATTTCTTCCTCCTGCAAAGGAATTTTCTGTCTGTTCTCTTCTGCCTTCAGCCAAGGACAATCCTGGCTGATGAGCTGCGCCTGTCTGTGCACGTTTGTGCAGCTCAAACTGGAAGTGAGATTTCTACTCTTTAATTGCCTACTCTGGAAAAAATAATCTTTCCAAAACCTCTGGGTTTCCTCCGTGCTGCTACAACACCAACTGCTGTCCTTGTGCTGTTAAAATAGACAGACACTGGTGACTGAGGGGAGAGTTTGGCTGCACAAGAGCTGTTCTGGTCGTGACAGACTCATGGGCAGGTTTGTTTTTAGCATCTTGAGTAAAATCCCAAGTCCCAGCTGTGAAAATAACAAATAGGTGCCAACAGGTCAAGAACATACTCATACATCCTTTAAAAAATTAGGTTATCATGGTGATTGTCTTTTAAATAAAGAAATACAACCAAGAGAAGCTGACTTGAACATTGATATTTGGGTGATTAAGAGTAACTTAAACATTTCTTTAACGATCAAATTTCTCTCTCTAGCATTAATGAACCAGCTGTTATGATTGACTCCTACTCCAGCTTCATCCCCTTGTTCCCATTCTGAACAAAAAATCCAATTTAGGCATGAGAAACCTTCTGAAGATGCCTCTGGTGCAGGCAGAGCTGGAGGGGGGGTAAATGCTAACACATGACTCAAACCACACTGCCACTGTTTGCTCTGAACAAGGCTCATTCTAAAGTTTTTTTTTTTTTTTTTTCTCTCAGATCAAGTTTTTGTGTTGTTAAATTTGTTCCCTGGGGTCAGGGAGTTCGTGCTGGTGTTTTCAGGTGTGGTTAATGATTTAAGGTGACTCATATGTCAGGGCTCACTCACTCAGGCCTCACAACAAACCCAGCAGTGACTCAGGAAGGTTTTTTATCACTGTGTTGAGATGATGTGTACTCACGGAATTCTAAAAGAAAGAGGAATAACAGATATTTCAGCAGGATTTTTTTTGGTGTTCCCACTATGTGTGTGCAGCTCTGTGAGGGGATTGCTAGCCCTTATCAGGGACAGCCCACATGTCCCAGAGAGCAGCAGGTGCTGCAGGGCTGGCTTTACAGAGGACACCGTGGTTAATGTTTTTGCAGCTGGCATGTGACTGCAGAGGGGACACCTGAGGGACAGGAGAGGCTAGCTCTGCACATGTGGCACTGCTGGGGTGCCCGAGTGCAAGAGGCAGAACCATTGCAGGCCCCATCTGAACACGTCCAAACCCTGGGGAAGGAACCCACCCATTTCAGTCAGCTCTGGGAACCGCCTTTAATGTGCTCAGAGATAATTGAGAGTTCTGTGCAGAATCACAGAGCTGGGAGGGACGTTGGAAAGGGTTGGAAGGCACCAGGCTGCTTGGGAGCTCCTCATTTTGAGTCCCAAATGCTCAGAAACTTAAAACTGAGGTTGATTCCTTTGTGGCACTCTCTACCAGTGAGGAAAAGGGATGCAGCCATGGCAGGGACACCTTGCACTGCCCAGGCTGCTCCAGCCTGGCCTGGGACACCTCCAGGGATCCAGGGACAGCCACAGCTCTGGGAATGCCATCCCAGCCCCTCTGACTCTCACAGAGAGGAATTCCTTCCCCATGTGTGAGCAGGGATCACAGAGGGAATGATTCCCCTGTGTCACTGTCCCCTGTATCACAGCTCTGGGAATGCCATCCCAGCCCCTCTCACTCTCACAGAGAGGAATTCCTTCCCCACGTGCTGAGCAGGGATCACAAAGGGAACAATTTTCCTGTGTCACTGTCCCCTGTCCCCTGTGTCACTATTCAGGGGCAGCCACAGCTCTGGGAATGCCATCCCAGCCCCTCTCCATCCTCACAGAGAGGAATTCCTTCCCCACGTGCTGAGCAGGGATCACAAAGGGAACAATTTTCCTGTGTCATTGTCCACTGTGTCACTATCCAGGGGGGAATGCCATCCCAGCCCCTCTGACTCTCACAGAGAGGAATTCCTTCCCCACGTGCTGAGCAGGGATCACAGAGGGAATGATTTCCCTGTGCCACTGTCTCCTGCTAGAGGCAGACCCAGCACCAACAGAAGCTGAGTTTTTTAAGGTCAAAAATAAAGAATGAGCTTGAAATGTTGAGTCAGAGCAGAAATCCCATAGGGAAATTGTGGGTGCATTCCATAAAATGAGACTTCTTCAGCAAGGATTAGTAACAGCTGAAGTATTCTGTTACATAAATGTCACTTTTTGTAATGCTGCTGAAACATAGGGACTGTTATTTTTCCCCCAGGAAAAAAATTGGTTGGGAATTCTCAAAGCATCTTGCTTGTAGTTGTGTATCCTGCAAATTCCACATGCAAACACTTCCAAGGGGCAATCCTGGCACTTCCCTGCCCCCGGATCTGAGGAGTTATAAATAACTGCAGGAAGCACTACCTGTCCCTCTAGTCTGGGTAATATTTAACGGGGGTCAGTGCGCAATGAACTCCTCAGGTAACGGAGTCCAGTGGACAATTATTGCCTGACACTTCAGTTTTCTATTTGGATAATTTGACCTTTTAATTGAGCACTTAACCTGAAAGTTTACACAGTTTGAGGCCACTCTCAGAGGAGAAAAAACACCACTATTTATTATATATATTCTTCTCCAAATTTCCAATTAAAGAAAACCACGGGAAATGGAGTTTTCCTGTGGCTGCTGGCTGGTGTTGGAGCTCACAGGAGGAGAGCAGGGGTGTTTGAAGCCCAGGGATTTTCTGGCAGGGCAGAGTGGGTCAGGTACTGCCAGGGCTGGGACGGGCTGCCCTCGTTGGCCTCTCCCTTATCACAGAGGGATTCCTGCTGCAGGTTTGCTCTGCTGCTCGGGGGCAGCTGGGTTTGCTGGGCACACACAGCTCGGCTGCAATCCGTGTTTTCCCCAGAGCTGGGGGTTTTTGGAGGGGAAGTTCATTCACTCAGCAAATCCTTCAGGAGTGGGAGAAGGCTGGAGGAGGCACAGCCAGGACTGGGCTGCTCCTGCTGCTGCTGCAGGATCCAGCCTGGCTCCCTGGGCATCCCCAACCTGCTCCCATTCCCAGGGCTGCTCCAGGTGCTGCCTGAGGGCATTCCTGGGGGCTGGGTCTGCTCCCAAAGATGCTTCAGGTTTTGGCTTTTTATTTTTCACATTCTGTGCTGCTTTAGTGAGCACTTCTGAGCTTCATATCAGGGGATGGGGAGCTCTGTGCACAGAGCAGGGAGACAAAACAATTCCTGCTCCAGCTGGGCACCAAGGACAAATGACCCAAATCTCA
>JAWWMN010000069.1:13254722-13277357 GCA_035047745.1 Catamblyrhynchus diadema | reverse complement strand
CCCCGTGCCCGGCCGTGCATTTTGGGGCCATTTTGGTTCATCTTGGGTGCAGCCCTGGCTGGGCTCTGGTGCTGCCCGAGGTGGATCCATGGAGGAGATCCTTTGAATAAATCCCTGCTTTATTCTGTAGCTCCATCCAGTCTCTGCTCTAGCTCAGCCTTCACAAGGCAATTCTGCTGAAAACGGTATTAAGAGAAGCCACACCATGATAAAATATATCTATTTATACTGCCTTGTGAACTTTCTGCAGCTCTGGTGCCTCACCCAGCTGCGAAAATGGGTGGTAACTCTACCAAGGAAGTAGCTCAGAGATTCAGAGACCTCATATTCCAGTGGGGTTTTTGTTTCCACCTTCAATAGTGTCCAATAAAAGATAAAAGGTGGGAACTGTTTTCCTGCACATCAGCAGCTGCTGAAAGCCAGGGCAGTGCTCTTACTCATGGGCAAGCCTGATAATCCCACAAACTCACTCATCCATCCTCCAAGAGGAATTTATTCCAGCCCAGATCACTCAGTTCATTGCTGGTAAGAAGGAGGAACAACCTTTTGCAATATGTTCCTCCCAGCCAATCCTCCTTTGCTACTGGCTTTTTCCTACCAGGTTGCCCAAGAATATTGAAGAAAATTCAGGGAGACTTTTTCACACCACTGACTACCCAATGTTTTTGCTGGCAGCAACAAACCCGGGCTTGAAAGTTTGTGCAATGTGGAGATGGGATGGGTGGGTGGGGGAATAACTGAAAATGCAAAAGCAAACTCAGGGTTTAGGGTGTGGGATTTCGGGTGCTTCTGCTTTGGGTGAGCCAGAGAGGGAGAGTAAAACAGAAAGAAACTCAACACAGAAGCAGTTCCAGCTGAAAATTCTCAGTGAAATTGTAGAGAAATGGGTTTGGGAGATAATTTCTCTAAACATGTTCATGAAAAAGGGAGAACAGTGTCTACAAAGATTTTTACATCTCGGAATATTTTCAGCACAAACAAAGTGGTCTTGCCTCAAACCCTGCTGGACAAAATGGCCACAATTTTCCTTATTGACAGTTCTGGCTGAAAAAACAGCAATTAACACACAGCATTGATGACAGCTTCTCTGCTAGAACAAACTCCTCGAGGTAAAGGCTCATGTAGCTTTAATGATCTCTCTGGAAAATGGAAATGGTCATTTCCAGCACAGCCAGCCACGATTCTACCATTTTAACCATCACTGCCAAACCAGGAAATATTCTTGTGCTCTGAGCTGCTCAGAACTGCTGGAAATCTTGCTCTGAGTGTGCCTGTGACAAAGAATATTTAACTTGTGAGAGCAGGAAAGAGCAACCAGTCATTCTGTTTTATTATTTGTCTCAATCCTGTCCAGTCTGGTAAATGTGAAAACAAAGAGCACTTTATTTCTCAAGTTATCATAACGATGGATTAGTCCTTCCAACCTTACAGGAAAGCTGAGGGTGCTGTGGGATCAAAAAGAGGGGAAATCCACATGAGCTTAGAGAAATGCTGGCATTTCTCACCAGTAAACATGATGTGGAGTGGGATGATCAAAGCTGCTGCATTAGTTCAAATATTATCCTTGGAGCAGAGCCACGACCACTCCGTTCTGTTTCTGACTTAACCTCTCAAGGAAAGGTCCCATTACTCATGGGGTGTCTCACCCTGCTCTGCTGCTCCTGCTCTGCCTTTCCTGCTCTTTTCCTGCTCCATCCCGAGGTCCCACAGCTGCAATGTGCTGCTTGCCCCCACTCTGACACTGACTCCCTCTTGCTGCCCTTTTGGGTCACATCCTGACCCTCATTATCTTTACAAAGTATCTTAAAATTACCTGGATCCTTTATTTCTTCTGGCACCGTCATTCTGCTCTGCTTTTCAGACACAGAGCAGTTCCTAGCATGGTAATATTTGGGAATTCTGGGGAAATAATCAGGAATTCTGCATTCCAGCTGAGCTGCATCCCTGTCCTGGGGGCTGCCCTGAGCACAGCCCTGTGCTGCCCTTCCCTCCACCCCTGGAGCCTGCAGGGAGCAATCTGGGGCAGTTTGGCCCCAGTTCAGCCCGCACTGGTTCAGGTTGAAGGAGCCTTAAAGCTGATCCCATCCCACCCTCCATGGCAGGGACACTTCCCACTGTCCCAGGTGCCCCAAGCCCTGTCCAGCCTGGCCATGGGCACTGCAGGGATCCAGGGACAACCCCAGCTGCTCTGGGCACCCTGTGCCAGGGCCTGCCCACCCTCCCCATATCCCAATATCCATCCCAATATCCCACCTAACCCTCCTCTCTGTCATTTGAAGCCATTCCCTGTGTCCTGTCCCTCCATCCCGATAAATTCTCTCTCTGTCTTTCCTGCAGCTCCTCCAGGCCACCCCAAAGCTTCTCCAGGCTGAACAATCCCAATTTTCCCAACCTTCCCTCAGAGCTGGGGGTTCCCAGTGTCACAGTTCTGACACCCAGGCTGGGGACATTTCCCATGCAGGAGCAGCCTTTCCCTCCTGCCCCCATCCTGGCAGGTCCTGGGCTGGATTTTGTGGTGTCTGGTTGAAAATGTCTCTGGCTGAAGGTTTCCCCCTCACCCCCTGCCCTGGCACTGGTTGCTCATTAAACCCCTGCTATTAATAGCAGAGCACAGGGTGGGAGTGCAGGTTCAGCCAGTGCATTCTCCTACTGAGGCATGCCAAAAATAGACTCACAAAAGTCCAACCCTGATGAAACTTTAACTGTCCTTAGTAAAAAAAACCCACATACTATACTAACTAACTGATCCCTGACACTCACCTCCAAATTCCTCACAAGCTGTGGGATAAATGGGTTAAAAACCCATCATCTGTCTATATATATTATTTTTTATATTTACATTATATTTACAATACCTCTTTTGGCTGTATTTCCAAATAAATACATATCTTTTATTTTCCTGCTTTTAAGCTAATAAAGTGAAATGAGGCTTCCTCACAAGCTGTGGAATAAATGTGTTAAAACCCCATAATCTGTTTGCATTTATTAATTTTTATGTTTACCTTATATTTACAATGTATTTTTTTATATTTACAATACCTCTTTTGGCTGTATTTCCAAATTAATACATATATTTTCTTCTCCTGCTTTTCAGGTGATGAGGTGAAACGAGGCTCCAGGCTGTTTCAATGACTTTTATGAAGTGGTGATGGACACGAGCTGCAGGTGTTATCTGCAGTGCCTGCTCCTGCCCAAAGAGCCCAGGGGACGAGGGAATTGGGTGGGTGGGGGATTGCAGGAGGGAAGGGGGAGGATTCTGACAGGCTGAGATGAGCCCTGGCCATGAGAATCCATGGATCCTCAACTCCCAGCCAGTGGTACCAGGTAAATCTGGGAAGCGCAGCACAAAAGGAGAGCAGAGAACTCTGAGAGGAAGCAGAGGAGGAGGAGGAGGAGTCCACCTGCTTTTGATAATGGCAGAATTAACTTGGAGTTACATGCTGCTACCTGAGCTTTTAAAACGGTGACTATTAATGTTATATTTATGATTTCTGTGCAAGCTGAGGAGATGGTGAAGCCCTGCCCAGGCTGCTGGAAGGGGCTCAGGAGCAGGTTTCCCTCAGGACCAAACCTGCCTAATTAGTCTGGCTCTCATGTCAAATAAGCAAAGCTCTATCCCTGGATTAACAACTGAAAATAAATCAATTTTCTCTGTCTGCACAGACAAGAGCAGCAAGGTAGAAATGGCTGCATATTTCTGAAAATTTCAATGCTATCCATGCACCAAAAAGGTTCAGCTTTTGGCAGAAATGAAGTTTTCCAGCTCAGCCCAGGATTGTCCAAGGTTTTCACACCATTTAGAGGTGCTGGCTTGGGCCTGCTGGTGCTGTGCCTGGAGGTGTTTGGGAGGAGCTGCTTTCTAAAAATCAAAACATGCCATGAGACTGAGGTGGTTTCATGAAATGCCCTTTCAAAATGAAAATGAAGACTTGTTGACATAATGATGTTGAGAACTACGGGTTGGGAGCTTCACTGGAAGACAAATCCTGGAGGAAATTCTTGTAACAGTCCTGCTAATCTTAAAAACAACTCCAAGATCTCCAGAAGATTCCTTCCCATAAGATTTGCATCCAGCTGTTATGTTTTCTCTCTCCAAAACTTTTGCTAAAAAACCACCTTTGCTTCAATAAAGTTTTCAAGCACAGAAGAACTTTAAATTGCAGGATTCTAGAAAAACAGCAAACCTGGTTCCCATTGTCCTTCAGCAGGGCCAGTGTGGGCACGTGGCTCCACAGCACAGCCCTGACACTGTGTGACCCCCACAATGTTATTTCCACATCTCTCTTTGCCCAGGGACTCTGATTTCCCCAGAAATTCCAATTTTTTTCCCCTGGGTGCCATTGACTTCTATAAATAGCACACTCCTCTCTCTCCATGCCACAAAGCCTTTTTGACAAAAAATAAATGTTTTCCAGCCTGGCAGTGCTCTGGGTGCCAAACACAACCTCAGAGAGGCTCGGGGGAAGCAGCAGCTTCCCCAGGAGATGTTGAATATTCAGAAATCCCTCAGTGCTCTGTGTTGGTGAGGGCACCTGCCAGAGCCCTGCTGCTGGATCAGAGCACAGATCAAACATTTGGCACCAGCCACGTCCCTCCCTGCCCAGCTCCTGCTGCAGGCAGCACCATGTGCTATTTTTAAACCTTTCTCCCATTCATCTGGCTCCACACACAAATAAAATTTCCCCCAGTGCAGTGGTTATCTGTTGCCTCACAGCTGACTCTGGTTCTTTAGGCAATGAGTTTCCCTTTCAATTCTGCCTTTGGGCAAGAGGAGCTTTGCAGGGTTATGAATCAACTGCATTTGGAGCTCCTGTCCTGTCTGGAACATGTCCTGGGGCACACCTTCCCTTGTCTTCCTTGCCAGCCTTCCCTCAGAGCCTGGCCCTGTGCTGGGAAGTTGTTTTGCCACTGTTCAGCAGCAAAAATACCTTTTGCAATTAGTTCTTTTCTCCTTCCAAGCAGAAGGGAAGTTCCTGAGAAGTTCTCATGTATCCAAAGCGAAATTTTAGCATTTAGAACAAAAAACTAAAGTCCTGCTGGTTTTGGGTGGCTTAATTTCACTTTAATATTTAAGAACCTGAGGGATTGCATCCCAAAATAAATGAATCAGCAGCTGAAGTTCTCTTAAGAGAGACCTTTGGGATCTTGCTGGTTTCTTTGGCTGCACATGGGGTTGGTCTTGCCCTTCCCAGCCCCAAGGTCTCATCCCCAGACACAAATTGGTGCCACAGTGCTGCTGTTGACTGCAGCAATTCTGCAGCCAGGAGGTGAGTCAGAGCAGCCCTGTGACCCTGCTAAAACCAAGCCTGCACAAAAAGGTTTTTGTCAGGATCAAAGTCCCAGGATCCCTGCTCACGAAAGGGATGAAGGACAAGGACTCATAATCAGTCTGTGAACCACAAAGTTCCTTTTGTGGAGAAGCACCTTCCCTGGGGAGGTGCAATCTCCACAGGGCTTTTATTGCAGGTGAGCAAACCACACCTGCAAAATTCCCCCAGCTCCCCTGTCCTGTGGGGTGGGTGTGAGCAGCTCCCAGCAGGGACCAGTTCTCTCCATTTCAGGAGAATTTCACTCCCAGTGACTCCCATTAACTGCTGCCCGTGGTGGCTAAATGAAAGCATCATCTATAAATAGACCCATAAATAAAACACCCTTGCAATTATGGGCTTGAGTTCTTCTTGTAACTCTATGGCTTTTTCTGTCCCCTAAAATCCTTTTCAGGATTTCAGTACAAATAGATGTTGAACAGACAGGTGGGATGCACCACTCATTCTGGAACTAATAAATCTGATAAAATGATATTTCACTGCCCTGAAAATGTTTCCCTCAGCCTGCACTTCTTATCACCCCTTCCAGGAACACTTTGGGGTGAACTTTGAAATATTAAATTTTTTGTAGGAAAATCAAATGCCTGATCTGTTATGGAGCCAGCTTCCCTTGGTATGTCTTGAATCACAGAATCACAGGTTAATTTAGATTGGAAAAGATCTCCAAGGGTCCAACCTCTGCCCAATGTCCACCTTGTCACCTAAACCAGAGCACTGAGTGCCTGCCCCAGTGGCAGTGGAAGCTCTCAGAAAGAATGTCCAGGGTGTCCAGCTACTTGAGAACTTTGAGAACTATCATTGCCTGCATATAAAATATCTCCTGGTTTTCCTCTGTGTTTATTTCATTTTAGTGGAGTGTGCTTTGAAGCTTTTCGCTTGTGTTGAAATCCTGAATGTTACAAGCAGCATTAAAGCTTTTCCTTCCTGTTCTTTCAACCACAGCCAGAGGGAAGACAGGATTCTGTCAGAGCACCAAAAGCTGAACAGAGCAGGTGGGGATGATCCCAGTTATTATCCTGTTATTCTGCCCAGAACCTTGCTCCCAAACTCCTCCTTGTTCTCCTTCTGCTCCCACTGACGATGACCAAAGTTTGGGCCGCAGCTGGGTTCTCTCCTGTGCTCCGTGGGGGCACAGCCGTCCGGCCCCGCAGTGTGAGGAGTGGGTCTGGTGTCTGCGGGCTGAGCTGGGGTGTCCCTGCCCAGCCACCCGGGCAGGCCTGGCCTTTGCCCATGGCTGAGCTGGCTCCTGGCTGACCCCTGAGCAGATATCTGGGACCTTTGCCCTGGGGAAAAATGGGACAGAGCCTGGCTCGGGCATTGCCCTCACCTGCAGGGCTGCCCATGGCTCCTGCTGGTGGAACTGAGATAACAGGAGGGGATTTTTGAGGCAGCTTGAAAGCCTGCATAAGTGGACCCATTCTGCCTGAGGCTTCTCAAACATTTCATTTCCATTATTTCTATTAAATCTGTAGAACCTTTTTCCTTTCTTCACCTTGAGCCAGCCCCGTGCTGCTGGAATTCCACCTGCCAAGCAGACCTGGAGCATTCCCTGCTCCTCTATCTCCTGCTTTCCTGTGGAGCACAGTTCACCACAGCATGAATCAGATGAGACTCTGATTTCCATTCCTGAGCTGATAGTGGAGGGTAAAGTGCCACGGACGTGCAGATTCCAATTTGGGGTAATTTTTGTACTCCTGGCTCCCCTTTACTGCCCTGCTGCTGTCCCTGGCTGCAGGGCCTTCCCTTCCCTTCCCACAGCCTGGAGTTCACCCAACCCTTGGAAAATTAGAGGCAAAGAGTTTGAACTTGTTGAGAGGAACATGCCCAAGGAAGCAGAGGATCATTTTCCCTCATTATTAAATGCATTCCATTCCACACTTGTTTTGACATTGTCCCTCAGAGAAAAAGATTTTGTTTTATGGAGAGGCCTCATTGTTGCTTTTCCTGTTAGGGATTGTTGCTCCATAGGTGTTCAGCTCCATCCAAACCCTACAATGTAAAGTTCTTTAAAATTCCTTCTGGATCCAAGTCCTACAGATGAGGTTTGACATGTTAGGTTGTTCTAAAGCCTCAAATATCACACAGATGAGATAAAAGCTGTGGACAAGAGTTGAAATTCAATGTGCTCTGTCCTCTGGTAGCAAGGAGTATGGGAATATAGGAGAAAAAATCCATACAGGGATTGTATGAGGCATTAATGAAGTTCTAGACAGGGAAGAAAAACTCTGATTTTCACTCTCTTCAACTCTGATACTCAAAAATACCCAAGAATAAATAGAAGTGAATAAGCACAATGCTCAGTTTCATAATAGAATATTCACACTTTTCTCCAAGCCTTGGCTGAAAGGAGACATTAAAAAAAATCTGAATGCAGCCACCCACACCTTGAGCTGTCAATGCTCAGGTTCTCAGGGGAATTCACTCATTCACATAAGGGATCAATGAGGTGCCTCAATCTCAACAAACCTCTTGTTTCAATTATCTGAAGCCAAAACCAGCTTTTTCTGCTAAAGCTACAACTCTTCCATGAATTTTCAAGAGATGTGCCACAAAGGACTGAAAATTGTCCAACTTACTCCTTTTCTAAGAGGTGATAATGCATTAAAAACCCACCCACCCACGGGCAGTGCCATTGAATTAAAAATGAAGTTTCACATCTTTAAAATGAGGCATGGGATGAATTTCCTGCATGTTTGTCCTGAAATGAACTTCGGCTGGGAACAATTTACAGAATTAATTTTTTAGATTTTGGGTTATTTTGCAGCATTAATTGAAGTATTGACAGAGGTGTGAATTCTGCCTCTGGTTGTTGAGCACCAAGGTCCTTCTCAGGCTGGAGGGGACAAACCTGAGCAAAACTGACAAAACTGATGGGAGCAGGGAAAGGTCTCTAAATCCCTCTGCAGGGACTGAGTCAGAGCTGTGGCACATCAGCTTGGCAGGAACAGAGCACAGATCAGAAATTCCAGATTGCCAGGCCTGAAGACTGGCATTCATATCCATAAAAAAGCATGGATTAGTGGCTCCAGCTTTGCCTTTTCAACTCCAACACGCCCAAAGCCTGAACAGAATTAATTTCCAAAGCCTGAACAGAATTCACTTCCTTTTGGACAGGTAAACCTCACTCCCTTCCCTGTAGGGACAGGGAATGTGGAGGTGAATTAATCCCATTAAAGTTGTGATCCTGCTGCCTTCCTCCAAGGAGAGACTGCAGGAAATGATCCCAGGGAGGTGGTGTTGAAATGGAAATTCTTAACGAGGGCCTCGTTCCAAAGCAGCAAAGGACTGCTCTGAATTATCCTGCTGGGCTAAAGGGTTCCCTGATATTGATATTGATATATATTTATAGTTTTATTTATAGTTATAGTTATATTGATATTTATTAATCCCAGGGCATCTGCTGGGGTCCTGCTCCGGAAACAGAGGGAGAGGAAAGCTCTGAGTTGGTGTCGGAAGTGGAAGCCTGGCTTGGTCATTCATTGTCTGTGCAGTTTGATAATTACCTATTTCCTAAGTCAATGGCTTCGGACATTTACTCGGAGGTAGGAGATTAATGAAGTTCTCTGAAACTTCAGGAACCTGAAAAACTCCAAAGATTCCGGAACTGCATTTTCCAGGTCAGTGGTTGCTGGTGACCCAGCAGAGAGCACAGATTTGTACCTGGGCTGGTACAGAACCCACCCAAACCTCCCTGACAGCAACACCCACCTGGATCTCTGGGTCCGCTGCATTGAAATAGCAAAAATAGTTCGGTAAATATCCACCCGTGATTTCCTGCCCAGGAGCAAGCAGGGTTTCGAAACAGCTGCTAACGAGGCTGTCAAGGTCAGTTAAACGAGATAACAGCACTTCTCTCTGAGGGTTAAATCATCGGAATGTTCGTGAGCACTGAGAGATGCCTGGAATCCAACAAACTGTCTCTCTTAGCACTTCTTCCATACTGGCACAACTCCATTGGCTCTAACATTAATTTATTGGTAGTAATGTTAATTTATGATGCTGTAAAAAGAGGCTTTTTGGGAGTTTTGTGCCTGGATTTTGGGTAGATCCCCACATGGACCTGCACCTCAGCACGAGCTCCCTGGGGATTGATTTCCCATCCTCTTTGCTCCCAGTGTCACCCTCACCCTGCCAGGAATGGTGCTGAGGGATGGCATTTTAAAAATATACATCATTTCTACTGATTCTGCAAAAATTCCAGCTGTTTTCACCTTTCCTCAGAACTTTCTATGGATTTTATCCTGTCCCTGTCCCCTCCCTGGGACCTCCATGCCAGGCAGAAATGTGCTCAGACTGTGCCAAGGGGGCAGAAGCCTCTTCTGCAAAGCTGCAAAGATTTTAAAATAAATAATGAAAGAGTAATTCTAGAGAAAAAATAGAACTCTTTATTTTCTTACAAAACTGCCTCGAAATATTCAGATAATGCACAAATTGTTTTATACATTTTTTGGGGGGGTACATTTACATGTCTGAACATAACAGAGGAGAACAAACAAATGAAAACAAGAGACAGACCAACAAGTAGTAAGAACTTGCAGCATTTCAACGTGTAAAAAAATAAATTCAGGGTTATATCTAGAGATAAAGCTGTACTTGAAACTGCAAAAGTGTAAAACCAGCGAGCATAACAGCCAGAATCCAGTATTGCATGGAGGGCAGTGACAATTTGAACCTTTAGGTATTGCAGTCCCCACGAGAAATAGACCCCCTGGAGATGTTTGGGGTCCTCATTTCCTGTGGAATTGTCCTTGGAAGCATAATTTGATGTTCTTCATCTCATGTACCTATCCTGTCAGGATCATCATCATTCTGCAGAGGCAGAACCCATAGGATTCCAGTGCTTCCATTTCTTTTCATGCAACAAAAGACCACAAATTTTTTTACAATAAAAGTGGGACAAAATGGGTAGTGCAGGAGCTGGAGGGATGGAAATCCATGGGAAGAGCAGAGGGTGTGTCAGGCACAAGCCTGCAACTGCTCAAAGCAAAGCAATAAATCCTGCCAGGTGCGTCTGTCCCTGTTTCCCTCCTACCCAGGATGCCAAGGAAATGTATTTCTTTCATTATCCCAATTTCCCATCCCTGTTTTATCCTTTTCCCAGCTCCCTTCTCTGGCAATTTGAGAAGGACTGGGGCAGTTTCCTCTCCCACTCTGAGCTCCCAGGGCCACTGCAGCCCTGACTGGTCCCAAACTGGAGGCAGCTCTCCCCAAACTGGGCTGTTCAGCACCCCCAGGGCTCCTGGTCCTGCACTAAATCCCTGGATTTCCACAGCTCCATGACAGCACTTGGCATTTTCCTCTCCTTTTAAGCACATTTTTCCCAATAAAACAGTCTGGGAGCTTTTCCTGGCGCTGTTCCTGGCTCAGCAGTGGTTCAAGGGATGCGGTGCAGCTCTTCCCTGGAGCCTCCAGAGCTTTGGCTCCCACAGCTGATGTCTCTCTCAAGAGCAGGCAGCAGCAGGGCTGTCCTTTATTTCTTGCCACCTGTACTGAGCAAAAAATGAATCTTTAAAGCAATTATGTCAAAGCAAGCAGCGCTGAACAGACTTCAGTTAAAGGAGTAAATATTCAGATTATAGTGGGAAATATTTTTTTCCTGTGGTGTTGGCTGGCAAAGAAATATCTTCCCCAGCATTGAAATGTCCTCGATTTCTAATTGGAGGATTTCATTCTAGATCAGAGACTTGTTTTCTCAATTTAGGTTGTTGCACAAGTAAGTTATTTTGTTAGCTTGTTTGTATAAACTTGTGAGAAAGAAAACCCTACATTCAAAATATATAAGTTGCAACACTGCACAACTATTTACCAATAGATTTTTCTCTGTCTTCCTGCCTCAAATGAAGTTTTGTTATCTAAACTCTGCAGTGAGCAGTTCCTTCACTAAGGCATCTTCTATTTAATCTGCAAATTGATGCCCAAGATCAAACAGTCTTTTCCAGGAAATATCTTCTGGGACTGCAGTGGAGGAGCTCTAACAAGCCCTGGCTGTTGTTTTCTGCAGCAGTTGGTAAATGTTGATTTCCCCCTTTTTGAGCTGCATCACACACAGAAAATGTGGATATAAAATTGACTCCACGAGCTTTGTGAAACACAGGACAGTTCCTGATAAAACACTGAACTGGGACAGCATTAATTTGTTAAAATAAAGACCCAGGATGGCTCTGGCCCTGTGAGAATGAAGAGCAGACAGACATCAGCTGTTTACCCTCCCATTGGCACAGAAATCCCAGCCCAGGTGCCAGCAGAGCCTGCAGGAGCACAGGAACACAGGGGTGTGTTTGTGCACAAGCAGAGCAGAGCTGTGTGTTTGTGTGCCCAAGCAGAACCCAGGTGTGTGTTTGTGTGCCCAAGCAGGACACAGGTGTGTGTTTGTGTGCCCAAGCAGAACCCAGGTGTGTGTTTGTGCCCAAGCAGCACCCAGGTGTGTGTTTGTGTGCCCAAGCAGCACCCAGGTGTGTGTTTGTGTGCCCAAGCAGCACCCAGGTGTGTGTTTGTCCAGACCTGCTCGTGGCTGGAGGGCGATGGGCAGGGCCCTGCCAGGGATGAGGATCCCCGAGTGCAGCGTCTCCAGCGGCGCCTGGTCCGTGGCCACCACGCGGTACCTGCGGATCAGCTGCAGGGACACAGCGCCAGCTGTCATTGCAGCATCCCCCAGCTGGGGAATAACCTGCTCTGACTGCATCATTCAGAAGGCTGAGCAACTGCCTCATTCAGCTATATTACAATATACCAAAACTATACTATATCACACCAAAGAAAGACCCGTGACCCTTTCAGACAGTCACAACACAGCTTTGACCCAATTGGCCAATCAGCCCAACCATCAGCAGTGTCCAATTAAGAAATCACTCCCATTAACTGTTGAGAGTTTTTTGCAGGTTGAGGAGTTCTTGCTAGACAGTGGCCATATTCAGCTGATGCACAATCCAGCCTGCTGGTACTAATGGACAATGGACACATGCACAAACAATGAATAATGGACACATTCAGAAATGGGGTCGGTATATCCTTGAAAAAGATACAAGAAGAAGAGTCATTAAGACTCAGCAAGTTTGTCAGTGAGCTTGGGAAAGTAAGAAAAAAGTGAGCCATGGATGGGCCAGACAACCACAGCAAGACACGTGAAAAATTAGATGATCCAATCATCATTTAAATTTAGACACGTGAACAGCTGGGATTAACCAATCATGTATTTAGCTAGAGATGCATGGACAGTAGAGATTTATTATAAATATAGTCTTTTTAGGGATAATAAATTTGGCTTCACTGGATCATATTGGTCATGGTGTGATGTCCCTGAACCTCCGCACCCCGCAATAAATAATCTCCAGAACACATTCCACATGTGCCAAACAACAGGGGCAGCAAATAGCTCAGAGAAGAAGAGAAACAATTCTTATCTCTTTTTCACTGGCTTCCCCAGGAAAATTCCTTGGGAAGGCTGTGCCTGCTGTGCCCACAATCAGCGTGCTGGGCTCTGCCTGTGCTCAGCTGGAGGACAAACCCCCCCATTTCCCTTTTTGGGGTGCTTACCCAGCAGAGGGCCAGGTGCAGCTGCAGCTCGGCCAGGCGGCGCCCCACGCACATCCTCCTGCCGATGCCGAAGGGCACGTGGGAGAAGGGATGGATGGAGCCCCTGTGCAGCCAGCGCTCGGGCCTGAACTCTGCCCAGCCCCTGAAACAGTCCTCACTGCAGCCCAGCGCGTGGCTGTTGATCATCAGCACCGTCTGCAGCAAGGCAGGACAGAGAACAGGTCACACAGCCACCCCCAGCTCCCGAGGATGGAGAATCCTGGCACGTGTCAGATACATATCATAGTACTGGCTTTTGGCAAATATTAAAGTGGATTCTGTATGTGGGAGGTTAAAGCGACTTTGTTATAAAGATATAATTTTTATTTCTGTTGTTAATTAAGCTTAGACGTAGTTGTGAAATAGCTATGCTTGGTTCAAATACCTACTTAAATAAAATAACATCCAATGAACATATGAAGAAGACACCTGCTACACATATACCAACTATCAACTCTCACAGCTGAAAACAGCATAGACCAAAGCTCAAAAACTAAAAGTAATAAAAGTAATAAAAATAGGCTAAAACCCACAAGCAAAGAATACTCATGCTCTAAAAAAGTAAAACCAAACAAGAGCCATACCAAACAGTTCTTAAAATATGTAAACTAGTTTAAAGAGAAAGTTTACTATGCATGATTGTTTATGAATATGCAACAAAATAATGTAATAGAAATAGCAGATAAAAAGTGTTTCCAAAATAACAACTGTACTCTTAGCTAAGTACCAAGATACACCCAACCATAATAACCTTTGCTCTGTAGTCCTTGTCTCCTATTGTCCTTTAATAAACTTTTAAAATTTTCACAAGAAAGTGAATGTGTTTTGCACAGCACAGCAGCTTCCTCAGGAGAGGTCATGGAAGTCCCAAAAAATCAATTGGAACATAGAAAAGGTTGTGGTTTCCTCAGAGAATCATGGAAAAATTTAAAAAAAAAGTTGGAATAGCACATCAAAATTATTTTAGGCAAATATTTCTGTCTAAGTCCAACTGCAGTGCAGGCAGGTGTGGGTTTGTGTTTATGGGAATCCTTGGGGTGAATCCCTCATTCCTTGTCCTGGGGCTGGTACTTTGGCAAAGCCAGTTTGAAACTGAAATATGAGTAACTTCTGTGGTTTAAAAGGCAATTAATAAATTAAAAACCATCCCAATAAACAGAATTAATTGCCTTACCCCTTTGGGCAGCATGTAATTTCCCAGAACCATGTCTGTGTCGATGGTGCGGGTGGTGAAAGGCACTGATGGGGTTAATCTGCAGGGAAAGAGAACAATGGGTTAAATTCCCAGCAATTTCCCTTCTTTCATCTCTCATATTCTCCCTCTAACAGCAAGATGAACAACATTCCATGTGCTGGAAAATTCTTTCTCCCTTGTACCAAGAAGCTGGTGAAACACTTGGGGATTGTTTTGAAGGATTTGGGGATTTTACCTCATGGATTCTTTCAGACAGGCTTTTAGGTAGGGCATGTTCCTCAGGCTCTCAGCACTCGGGCTCTGCTGAGCAGCCAAAACTCTCTGGATTTCCTGGAAAAGCTTCTGCTGGACGTGTGGATTGCGGGAGAGGTTGTACAGAGCCCACAGCAAACTGTTGGCTGTCTGGAACAGAGCAGAAACAAAGGTGAAGCTCTCCTTTTGTAGGCACAGAAGGAAGAACTTGCCCAAAATTCAAAGCAACATTTCTGGCTGGGCACAGCTTTATGGAGTTTTGACAGCCTGAGGGGTTATGAGCAGTCCCAGTTGTCCCGCAGAATTAAAAATCCGGGGATTTCAGGTCAAAATCCATTTGCACTTGGGCCACTGAGGCCACTTCAGGATGAACTCACTTCCAGTTGTGCTGGTGCTCAGGTTGTGGAAGGAAGGGGGGAACTGGGATGATTTGAACCCTTTACCATCTCCACCCTAACAATCTGCAGCTAAGGAAGGAATTGGGGGAATTTGAGCCCTTGGAAGATCAGGTTCACCATCTCCAGCCTGTGATCCGCAGCTAAGGAGGGAATTTAAACCCTTGGAAAATCCCAGCAATCTGCAGCTCAGGAGGGAACTGGGGGAATTTGAACCCTTGGAAAATCAGCTTTACCATCTCCATGCTGGAGATCTGCAGCTAAGGAAGTAATTGGGGTAATTTGAACCCTAAGGAGGGAACTGGGGGGGTTTGAACCCTTGGAAAAGCAGCTTTACCATCTCCTCCTTGATGATCTGCAGCTAAGGAGGGAATTGGAGGAATTTAAAGCCTAAGGAGGGAACTGGGGGGATTTGAACCCCAAGGAGGGAATTGGAGGGATTTGAACCCCAAGGAGGGAACTGGAGGGATTTACTGGGGGGGATTTGAACCCCAAGGAGGGAATTGGAGGGATTTGAACCCTGGGCACATCATGGGTACCGTCTCCATGCTGGGGATCTGCAGCTAAGGAGGGAACTGGGGGAAATTGAACTCCAAGGAGGGAACTGGGGTAATTTGAACCCCAAGGAGGGAATTTAAACCCTAAGGAGGGAACTGGGAGGATTTAAACCCTGGCACATCCTAGTTACCGTCTCCATGGTGGCTATCTGCAGCGAAAGAAGGAATTGGGGTAATTTGAGCCCTAAGGAGGGAATTGGGGGAAATTTGAACCCCAAGGAGGGAAGTGGGGGAATTTAAACCCCAAGGAGGGAATTTGAACCCTAAGGAGGGAACTGGAGGGGATTTAAACCCTAAGGAGGGAATTGGGGTAATTTGAACCCCAAGGAGGGAACTGGAAGGGATTTAAACCCTGGGCACATCCCGGGTACCATCTCCATGGTGGGGATCTGCAACTAAGGAGGGAATTGGGAGAATTTAAACCCCAAGGAGGGAACTGGGTGGGATTTAAACCCTTGGCACATCGCGGTTACCGTCTCCACGCTGGCGATCTGCAGCTAGGGAGGGAACTGGGAGAATTTAAACCCTAAGGAGGAACTGGGAGGATTTAAACCCCAAGGAGGGAATTTAAACACTAAGCAGGGAACTGGGGTAATTTGAACCCCAAGGAGGGAACTGTGAGGATTTAAAGCCCGGTCACATCGCGGTTACCGTCTCCACGCCGGCGATCTGCAGCTCTGCGATGGCAGCGTACAGCTCCTTCCTGGACAGCTGTCCCCCCGAGTAGATGTCACACAGAAAATCCCCCTGCGGGTCGGCAGAGTGCTTCTGCAGCCGGCTGTCGATGGAGTGCTTGGCTGGGGAGGGCAGCAATGAGGGAAAGTCACTCACAATCCCACAGAAACACCTGCGAACGCACAGAAGTGCCAAGCTGTGCTCTGTTTGCAAGCAGTGGGTTAATAATGAGGGTATTTAGAGGGAATAAAGAATGGTGTTGTCACTTTTCAAACAAACTCAGTCCCAAAAATGGCTTTTCAGCAGAGGAAGAGCTCTTAGGAATTCTGCTCTCTTAAATTAGGGGAGGAAATCAGTGGCATGCTGAGGGAAATAGTCAGCAACAGAAACACGAGTGTGTAAAATTTATTACCTGGGGTTTTTTTCAAAGGGGATCAAGGTGTTAAAAAATCAAAGGGATTTAGCACCCAGAACCCCCGAGGGGAAATGTAAACCTTGGATTTACCAGGGGAAGGCACAAAGAGATGCCAAATTTTGACATGCTGGGTTATTTTTTTTTAAATAAAAAGAAACAGGTTTTGTTCGTGTGTATCCCAGCTGTTAAAAACAGTTCCTGTAAGGAATTATTCACTTTAAGTGAAGGTGTCAGACTGGTTTTTCTGAGCAAAACTGGTTTAAAGTGTCTTTCCTAAAGCCCATAAACCAAGAAGCAATAAAATAAGTGAGTGGCTGGCAGGATAAAAAGCCTTGGGACTCAAATACCCAAGGGAAATATCTCAGTGTTCCATCCTTCCAAAAGCTTTCTCAGCCTTTAGTTATGTCTCTCACTGTTTAAATCAATGACATTTTAAAATATTAAAAATAAAAACTTAACTTCACATCTGGAGTTTGAGTAATTTTTAAACTTGGAAGGCCAGCTCACTTTAAATAGTCAAAAATGTTGCAAAAAGCCAAACTGCACCTTATTATTTAAATTACTTCTGGTTTTAATATTTACACCTATGTTACAGGTTGTTCAGAAAAGCTATAATTTCTTTTTTTTTTTTAGCAAACTGGTTTTTGCTGCATGTACAATTCTTGTTTCTCAAGAAAACAAGTCTTTGAGGGAAGTCCCTTTTCATTTATACCCTTGCCTTTATAGAGATTATACATTTTTAATTTCCTTTTAGGACAGATTAAAGTGGTGCCATGACACTGCTGGCTCCCAGAATCCTGGGATTTCCCTGGGAATTGGGTATTGCCCCACAGCCTGGGTGTTAGTCACTGAAAGCTGCTCCCACATGGCAATAAATCCCTGTTTAGGTACAGCAAATGTGCTTTAACTCGTGCTGAAGGCGGGGATTTACAGCAGCAAGTATGGAAAAATCAATTCCAGCAAGGAGAAGACAGAGATAAAGGGAAAGGAGATAAATTGGGGTTAAATAATGACCTGTTTTAAATATATCATCCCATGCTTTGGTGTGAGCTTGCCAGACTTTGGTGTTGAGCCCCTTGTGCAGCTCCACAGGGGTCACCATCATCATCCCGAACGTGGCCATCATCTGTGGGGGGAAAACCTCTCTTTAATCTCTTTGCATCCCTCTCCCTGCAACCCCTGAACAACACCAGGCTGGGAAGCAGAGGGAGATTTTCAGGAAGGCAAAATTCTGGTGGATTTTCCATTCTGGACAGAGAGGATGGGTCTGAGTCTACTGAGGGCATATCCAGGTAAAAGTCAGGGGCAGCCAGGAGCCTCCTTGATTTTAGGCACCTGCTGGGAGTGGGACAAGGCATTTTTGGCAGTGCCTCCCTCTCCCCTGACAAGAGATGAGCTAAAATCCCAGGCAGGGCTGGCTGCCTGTGCGTGGTGACTGAAGTGAGGCAGGTTTGCACCCCAGAGCCCAAAGGCACAGCAGCTCTGAGCCCAAACCCAGGATCTGCACAGCCAGGCACAGTCCCACCCTGCAGGGTCCCCACAGAGGAGCAGGGTCACCAGCCAAGCTGACAATTCTCCTTCACGGCTGCCCTGATGGCCACTCAGCATTTCCCTGTCACACTGAGGGTGCACACAGGTAAAAGGTGTTATTAAAAAATCTTATAAAACATGGATTAGCTTAGCTACCTCAGCTAACAACAGCTCGCAAGTTCTCGTGTGAAAACAGCTTGAGAAAGGAGAGTTCATTAACACAACAATTAACTATTCTTGGGGAGAAAAATAAATGCACCTGGAATAACCAAGGATCTGTCTCATGAGAATCAGCGAAGAAAATATAGAAACAATTCAGGAATAGAGAGATTTGATGGACAAGTAAAATACCTTTTACTAGCCAACAGAGTAATTGGCAAGAAAGCTATTAACCAATTAAAGTTGTACACAAGGTCTGTGAAAACTTTACAAAAATGGGAATAAAAAGGGGCATTTCCTGCATGGAGGAACTGGGTCCTGTCTGCTTTATTACAACAGACTGAGGCATTGCATAAAGGAGGCAGAAGTTCAGGATTAGCTGGGCACCAGTTGGGTACAGAAGCCTGAGCTGCTTTTTCCAGCTGACTCCTTTAAATTGCTGCCTCTCATTAACAGCAGGGGTAAAAATCCACCACAGCCCCAGGAGAGACCCTTCCATACCGTTTTTACAGCTTTGATGAAGTTCAGACTTTCTTCTTCTACATCCTGCTGCAGGAGGCCAAACCTCTTTCCATACAGCACCAGACAGATACCTGTTGTTAGGCAATATTATAATTAAATTAATAAACAAAAGGCCGTGTGGGATGCATCATTTATCATCAAGGAACGGCTTGGGTGAGCCTTCTGAACGTGTTCCTTGGTGCAGACCTGGCAGAGCAGCACTTGTAAAACACCTCCTGCTTGTTTGCCCCAGCCCCAGTGAGGGTTTCCATCTTGGGGCCCTTGCAGCAGCATTTCTGCACAATGAGGAGCACCACTGATCCCTCACGAGAGCAGAACTGAAATTTTGGCTCATGTTTGGTGACTTGACTGAAGAAAACTGAGTGGCAGGAGAACAGGGCTTGAGGAGGCATCTCCCACAGCATTCCCCCCTCCTTCCCACAGCAAACACTGGCAGGGTCCCACTCTGCACCTTTTCCACTTGTCTTCTTTTCCCATTTCTTTTCAAACTGTCACTTCTTATTTCTGCCTTTCCAAAAGCAGCCATCACCACTGACAGTGGAAAAAAATCCACTTTGAGGAGGCAGCCAAGGGCAGTTGGGTCTGGCAGGGCTGGATCAGTCGCTACTCCCAACCCTCCCTTTTTTGGGAGCCACTGAGCCACTTTCTGCCCTGTGTCATTCCTGGCACATTCCTCAGTGAGCTCTGAAAGGCTCCTGAGGATAAGGCTCTGCCTTGGTAACTCATTCCAGCCCTTCTCAATCCCAGGGTGAACATTGGAAATGGGATTTTCCAGTCTTTGCCTACAGCCAGCACTCTGTAATTGGAACATTTCATTGATCCTGCTGATAGTTAACAAATATCAGATGGACAAAAAAATAACAAAAAATGTTATCTGATCCCACTCTAGATAAATTAACCATAACCCCCTCGATTTTTGATTTATAAATCATTGGAATGTTTGAATTTTTGTAAGCCAAGCAGGTAGCTAGGCAGAAATTTATCCTTGTGCTGATGAATTTTGCACTGACAGTCCCTGGCTGTTCTGCAATTCTGTTTGCATGATATTATAGCTGAGAGTTTGGAAATAATCAGCCAACACATTCGTCCCTGATCATATTTTAACTGCAATGCCCTGGCAGGTGCACCACACTCAGGCAAAACCCAACTCACTTTCAAAAGACCATTTGTTGAATTCTGAATAGATATCTTCCATCTGGCCATTGTGGTCACAAATTTCATCTATTCTGTACATAAAGTCCTCCAGGACCTAAATGGTGGAGAGAAGAGAGAGAAAAGAAGGGAATAAAATGACATAAACAAAAATCTGGTGTAATTCAGCATTTCAACTGCCTTTTGAGCAGATAACAATCTTGCATGAGAGGAATCCTTTTTTGTTCCCTGTTCTTTGAACAAGATTCAACTTCCCCCTGTGTGAACAAGTGTTTGGATTTGACAAGCTCTGGTGCTTCCCTGAACTGTGCTGCCCTGGCAGGGATGCAATCCTCACCCCGGGACAGCTGGGGTTTCACAACTGGGGATTATGGTGTTTATCACAGATGCTCCTCAACCTCCCCAGGAGCACAGAGGTTAAGGACAGAGGTGTTCCCTGAGGGGAGGAGAAGAATGAAGGGGTAAAGGCAAAAATTACTGCATGCAGGAGAAGCAGGGAAGAGCTGTTGGCAGCAGCCTGTATCCTGATGGAATAATCCTGTTTTTCTGTGGGGACACTCTCAGCTCCAGGTTTCTGTGTGGTCTCACACCCTGGCAGTGAGTTTGTACTCGTTATTCCCTGAATGTTCTGGGTCTGAACTCGTGGTTTATCACTGTGGAGTAAATAAAGCTGCCCAGATAAACCAGATCTGCTTCAGCGCCCCAGGCTTGCAGGGGAGCAGAGAGAGCAAGGATTTCTCAGAGCACGGTACCTCATTGATCGCCGTGTCCAGTTTCACAACCTCCCGGGGCTTCATCAGTTTCTTCTGAAAGGCACTTCTGACCCTCTGCCAGTCCTTTCCCTCCCTGCATGGAAACAAAAACAGCCAGGTTGGAGAGCGAAAAGCTCCGAGAAGAATGAAAACAGGAAAACCCCAAACCCTCTCTGCTGATGCTCCACCGCACCGACGGCACAGCCGGGGGATCCTTGGGGCGGGGACGAGCCCCAGCCACGCTCGGGGCGCAGCCCGGGACCCCCGGGACCCCCAGTGCCCGCGGAGCCCCGAGCATCCCCCGGGACCCCGTGATCCCCGGCCCCCGCTCCGAGCATCCCCCGGGACCCCGTGATCCCCGGTCCCCGCTCCGAGCATCCCCCGGGACCCCGTGATCCCCGGTCCCCGCTCCGAGCATCCCCCGGGCACCGGCAGCCCCGCAGCCCCTCCGGGCAGCTCCGGGATGCTGCGGGCAGCACTCACAGGATGAGCAGCCCGTAGGCCTCGTCGCGATAGTCGCGATAGGCTTTCCAGGGCTTGATCTCGAGGCGCTGGGGGCAGGCGCTCTCGCGGCGGTACAGAGCCTCCAGCAGGCAGGGCGCCGCGATGTGCACCGAGTCGAAGGCGCCCAGCTTCATGCGGAAAATCTTCCCGAACCGCCGGTGGTACTGAGCCTGGGGAGAGCCAGAAACCCGCCCTGAGTGCGGGGCGCTCCCGGCGCGGCATCCTCATCCCATTTCCATCACCATCCCCATCCTCATCTTCCTCCCATCCCTGCCGCCTCACCAGGGTCTCGTGCTGCCTCTTGAGCCCCCCTCTCCAGAGCACGTCGGGCAGGCTGCCCATCAGCGGCCAGCTGGGCGGTCCGGGCAGCGCCTCCGCCGGCCGCAGCGCGCTCAGCGAGGACGCGGCGCGGCCGCAGGTGCGGGCAGGGAGCCGCGGGCGGCCGAGGAGGAGGAGGAGGATGCTGTAGCCGCCCATGGCCGCGGTGCCGGCCCCCGGGCGCGCATAGGTGCATTTATAGCAGCCCGAGGTGCTGGACTTTCATCCGCGCCAATGGGAGCCATGGGTGGGGTGAGGTGGGGCGGCTGCCCTGGCCCTGCCCGCGGAGCCCGCGGGGCAGGCGGGTCATGAAAGGGTTCAAGGAGGCAGGGAAGGCACCGTGCCAGCGCCTCCGCCCGCTGGGAGCGCAGGGATGCGCGGGTCGGACCCGCCGGGATCGGGGGATGCGCGGATGGGACCGGCCGGGATCCGGGGATGCGCGGGTCGGACCCACTGGGATCGGGATGCGCAGGTCGGTCCCGCTGGGATTCGGGGGATGCGCGGATCAATCCCGCCGGGATCCGGGGATGCGCGGGTCGGACCCGCCGGGATCGGGGGATGCGCGGGTCGGTCCCGCTGGGATCGGGATGTGCGGGTGGGTCCCGCTGGAATCGGGATGCGCGGGTCGGACCCGCTGGGATCGGGATGCGCGGGTCGGTCCCGCTGGGATCGGGATGCGCGGGTCGGTCCCGCTGGAATCGGGATGCGCGGGTCGGTCCCCGGCAGGAGGGGACGCAGCAGTGGCAGGAGCGCAGGCAGCGGCTCCGCTCCTTGCCTGGCGTTCGTGCGAGAGGTCTCGTAGCGTTCTCTCTCCTGTTTTTTGGGTGTTTTTTTCCTTTCTTTCTTTCTTTTTTTTTTTTTTTTTTTTTTAATTTGTATTTTTGTCCGAGCACTTGCATGAGAGCGGAGCGCTGTGCTGTTCATCCTGCAGAGCGCAGAGTAGCTCAGTTTTCCCGCAGAATTTGCACTTTAAAAAGACGGAATGAGAAAGTGCAGGGAGCTGAGGAACGAGAAGTTGCGGGGTGTTGAACTGCCCTTACCCTCTCTGGTTGAGTAACCAGAAAAGGTCATGTGGGCATCGTCGGGGAAGGCAAAATTCCCTTCACTGTGAGTGTTGGTAGCCATTAAATCCTGACAAATATGAGTGAATCCCAGTCTTTTAATCAGAAACTGCACAGAAAAGCTCGAAATGTTGAGGCTGAGAGGAGCAAGAACAGCTAAAGGAGGGAAAAGGGAGAGAGAAGAGAAGAGAAGAGAAGAGAAGAGAAGAGAAGAGAAGAGAAGAGAAGAGAAGAGAAGAGAAGAGAAGA
>JAWWMN010000069.1:13232074-13246530 GCA_035047745.1 Catamblyrhynchus diadema | reverse complement strand
TTTTCTGTAGAATTTTAGTGCCTTGCAAAACCACATCAACTAAAGAGAACTTTTTATTTTAATTATTTCTTTCTTATCATTTATTCCCCATTTTTTTCGGATTTTAGTGCCTTGCAAAAACCGCATCAACTAAAGAAAAAAATTTTTTAAAAAATTATTTCTTTCTTCTAATTTGGTCCCCGTTTTTTTTGGATTTTAGTGCCCTGCAAAAACCACATCAACTAAAGAGAACCTTTTTAAAATTATTATTTCTTTCTTATCATTTATTCCCAATCTTATTTTATTTTTTGTAGAATTTATTCCTCAATTTTTTAGGATTTTAGTGCCCTGCAAAAACCACATCAATTAAAGAGAACCTTTTTTGAAAAATTATTTTTCTTATTTATTTCCCATCTTATTTTAATTTTTGTAGAATTTATTCCCCTTTTTTTTAGGATTTTAGTGCCTTGCAAAAACCGCATCAACTAAAAAGAATTTATTTTTTAATTATTTCTTTCTTATAATTTATTCCCCAATTTTACGATTTTAGTGCCTTGCAAAAACCACGTTAACTAAAGAGAACCTGTTTTTTTTTAATTATTTCTTCTCATTTATTCCCTTTTTTTTACCATTTTAGTGCCCTGCAAAAACCGCATTAACTAAAGAGAACTTTTATTTTTAAATTATTTCTTCTCATTTATTCCCCATTTTTTTAGTTTTTTAGTGCTTTGCAAAACCGCATCAACTAAAGAGAATTTATTTTTTAAAATTATTTTTCTTATCATTTATTTCCCATTCTTTTAGTTTTCTAGTGCTTTGCAAAACCGCATCAACTAAAGAGAATTTATTTTTTAAAATGATTTTTCTTATCATTTATTCCCCATTTTTTTAGTTTTCTAGTGCTTTGCAAAACCGCATCAACTAAAGAGAATTAATTTTTTTAATAATTTCTTTCTCCTAATTTATCCCCCCCTTTTTTCTTTTTTTGTAGAATTTATCCCCCATTTTTTTTTAGCATTTTTAGTACCTTGCAAAACCCACTTGAACTAAAGAGAAACTTTTAATTTTTAATTATTTCTTCTCATTCACACCCCATTTTTAAACCATTTTAACACCCTGCAAAAACCCACATCAACTAAAGACAACCAACCAGCTGCTGCTTCTCAACTCGACTTTAGTCCTAGAGCTAAACCAAGCTTGGAGCGTGTCCTAGGCCGAGCCCGGGTTTAGTACTCGCTCAGGCTGTGCCACTTGGCCACGGCCTTGCCGGGGCTGTCGCACACCTGGTGCCAGTGCTCGGCGCCCGCGGCGCTGGCGCTGTGCGCGCCCAGGATCAGCCGCCCGACCGCCTCGTTCTTGGTGGTGCGCTCGAAGTCGATCACCAGGAACTCGATGCTGACGTCGGGCAGCAGATCCGCCGGGATGTCGTAGCTGAAGGACTCGTTGAACACGGGGTTCAAAGTGCATTTCTTGACGTGGGTTTTCTTCTTGGCGATGCGCTTGCGGCCGTAGTAAACGTTCACCTTGACGTAGGGGTCTGCAGGGGGGAGAGGGCAGCCAGTGACACGGCCCAGGGAGCTCCAGCACCGCCTGGGGGGCACTGGGAGGCACTGGTTTGGGCTGGGAGGGGCTTAAACTCCCATTCTACTCATCCCCATGTCCCATTCCACACCTTCCTCTACCCAAGGTAGAGATTTGGGCTGGGAGGAACATAAAAATCCCATTCCATTCATCCCCATCCCATTCCACACCTTCGTCTACCCCAGATAGAGCTCTGGGCTCTGGTTTGGGCTGGGAGGAACCTCAAAATCCCATTCCACACCTTTCTGTACCCCAGATAGAGGTTTGGGCTCTGGTTTGGGCTGGGGAGGACCTAAAATCCCATTCTACTCCAGCCCATCCCATTTCACACCTTCCTCTACTCCACGTGGCTCCAACCAGGCATTGGACACACCTTCCTCTACCCCAGGCAGAGGTTTGGGCTCTGGTTTGGGCTGGGTGGGATTTAAAATCCCATTCTACTCATCCCTGTCCCATTCCACACTTTCCTCTACCCCAGGCAGAGGTTTGGGCTCTGGTTTGGGCTGGGGAGGAGTTTAAATCCCATTCTACTCATCCCCATGTCCCATTCCATACCTTCCTCTACCCCAGGCAGAGGTTTGGGCTCTGGTTTGAGCTGGGAGGGACTCAAAATCCCATTCTACTCCAGCCCATCCCATTCCACACCTTCATCTACCCCAGGTGGCTCCAACCAGGCATTAAGCCCTGCCGGGGATGGGCACCCTGTGCTGGGAGGCACTGGGATCTACTGGTTTGGGTTAGGGGGACTTAAAAATTCCTGTTCATCCCATTCCACACCTTCCATGACCCCAGGCAGAGGTTTGGGCTCTGGTTTGGGCTGGGAGGAACCTCAAAATCCCATTTCACAGCTTTCTCTACCCCAGGTAGAGATTTGGGCTGGGAGGGATTTCACAATCCCATTCTACTCATCCCCATCCCATTTCACACCTTCCTTTACCCCAGGTGGCTCCAACCTGGCCTTGGGCACCTCCAGGGATGCAGGGGCAGCCACAGCTTCCCTGGGAAATCTGTTTTCATGTATTTAATCCCAAACATCCAAAGATTGGGGAGCTCAGGAGTTTCAGCTCCTCACTCCCCCAGTTTAGGTGCAAGGGGATTTTTGGGCAATGTGCTCATAGAACCATGGCGTGGTTTGGGTTAAAAATAGACTTTAAAATTCATCCAGTGCCATGGCAGGGACACCTTCCACCATCCCAGGGTGCTCCAAGCTGTCCAGCCTGGCCTCGGGCACTGCCAGGGATGCAGGGGCAGCCACAGCTTCCCAGGGAAATCTGTTTTCATGTGTTTAATCCCAAGCATCCATAGTTAGCTCAGGAGTTTCAGCTCCATTTACAGCTCCTCATCCCCCCAGTTTAGGTGCAAGGGGATTTTTAGTGGGGGCAAGGTGCTCATAGAACCGTGGAATGGTTTGGGTTGAAATGGACCCAAAAACTCATCCAGTCCCATGGCAGGGACATTTTCCACCATCCCAGGCTGCTCCAAGCCCTCTCCAACACTTCCAGGGATGCAGGGGCATCCTCAGCTGCTCTGGGCACCTGTGCCAGGTCCTGCCCACCGTGCCAGGGAGGAATTCCTGCCCAAAATCCCACCCATCCCTGCCCTCTGGCAGGGGAAAGCCATTCCCCCTGTCCTGGCACTCACAATCCATCCCTCTCCCTGCAGCACTGGAAATCCACCCTGAGGTCACCCCAAATCCCTCTGCTCCCCACCCTGGGCACCCCAGCCTTGCTCAGGAGCCCAACAAAGGCTCGAGGCACTTCCAATAATCTGCACAAGGGAAATGCTGCCAGCAGAAGGTACTGGGAAAGAAAAAATTTAAAACAAAGCCTCCCTTTTCCCCCCAGCTGCTCTTTATGCAGACACTGGATTACAATCAAGATACCAGGCACTGAGGGAATTTTTTTTTTTCATTTCACACAAGTTTTGAACGTCCTTGCTTAGCTGGCACTGCCTCTTTTTCACCTTTTTTTTTCTTTTCACCCAGCTGAAATGGGTTTATGCATAATCCAAAGATCATATAAATCAACAGTGTTAGTCACAAGGTTCTGCAGGTAGAACATCAGTGCAAATTTTATCCTGTGCTTGGAGACTACACAAGCACAGCTTTTTCTTTTCTTTTTTTTTTTTTTCCTTAAAGAGTAAAATGTAGGGCCTACAATAATTCAGCCTAGCCTGCATTCCCTCTGAGGTGCCCAGGAGAAAGCTGCAAACCAGGACTAGGTTCGAATCTCAACTTGATCCCAACCATTTCCCCCCAGTCCTGAAGGAGAATTTGCTAAGGGGACTCAGGAGTGTGAAAATCTGTGAAACAGCAAAGCCAGAACAGCTGCTCTGCTGCTCCCCTCTCTTCACACAGCTCAACAATAATGAAAACACCCAAAACCAGGATTTTTGGGAGCAGAGCCTGACCCCCCCTGGCTGCACCCTCCTGGCAGGAGCTGTGCAGAGCAACAAGGTCCCTCCTGAGCCTCCTTTTCTCTTTTCCCAGCTCCTTCAGGAATTTTCCAGCCCTTTCCCAGCTCTCTGAGAAATTATCCAGCCCCTTCCCAGCTCCTTCAAGAATTCTCCATTCCATTCCCAGCTCCCTCAGGAATTCTCCAGCCCCTTCCCAGTTCCTTCAGGAATTCTCCATTTGCTTCCCAGCTCCCTCAGGAATTCTCCAGACCCTTCCCAGCCCCCTCAGGAATTCTTCATTCTCTTCCCAGCTCCCTCAGGAATTCCCAGCTGCCTTAGAAATTCTCCAACCCCTTTTCAGCACCCTCAGAAATTTTCCAACCCCTTCCCAGCTCTCTAAGAAATTTTCCAGCTCCTTCCCAGCTCCCTCAGGAATTCTCCAGCCCTTTTCCAGTTCCTTCAGAAATTCTCCAGCCCATTTCCAGCTCCCTCAGGAATTCTCCATTCCCTTCCCAGCTCCCTCAGGAATTCTCCATTCCCTTCCCAGCTCCCTCAGGAATTCTCCATTCCCTTCCCAGCTCCTCAGGGATTCTCCATTCCCTTCCCTGCCCTGGACAGCTCCAGCCCCTCAGTGTCCCTCCTGTAACTGGACACTGGACACTGTCACCTCCCGTGCCCAGCCCAGAAGGACAGAGGGACAATCCCTGCCCTGCTCCTGCTGGCCACACTGGTTTTGATACAATTTTTCTGTTTTTTAGGTCGATGGCATCCTGGCCTGTCCACAAAGGTGAGTTAATCCCTGCAGATGGCTCAGCCCGAGGCAATGATGTATTTTTAACAAACTGTAATTGCAGCACGCATTGCCACGGCAGAGCTCAGTGCCTGAACGCACTTTCTGATTTTAGTTCGTGTTTTGATAACTCTCTTTTGCAGCTCCAAATGCACAGCACTGACAATCCTTTCAAACAGGATGACAGGAAATGCTCTCCCACCCACAACTTTGGTCACTGGTGACTTTTATTGATGGAGTGGCATTTTGGGTTTGCATTTATTAGTTTGCATTTATTAGAAATACATTATTTATTAGTAATGTATATTTATATACATTATTAATAGATAATATATAATAGAATAAATAATTATAATAATAATACATAAATATACAATATAATATATTTAATAAATATAGATTATTTATTATAACGTATATTTATTTATTATACATTATATATTAGTTTGCATTTTTTAGAAATACATCCCAACAAGATGTGTCCTCAGCTGACCTGCTAGGTTTATTATTTTTGTCTTTTTTTTTTTTTTTGGTGGGGGGGGAAGTGAGTGCCACAGGGACAGCAAAACCAAATTCTTTTGTTCTGTTGAATTCAGCCTTTGCTGAATTCCAGCACAATTCCTGCCAGGTGTTGCCAGAGAAGCTGGATGTGCCAGCCTGCTGGGCGTGCAGATGTTCCAGGCCCTGCCTGCCAACTCCCCAGAAGATTTTCTCTCCCGGACTGGGTTACTAAGACAACGGCTCCACTCGATTCTTTGAAGCCAATTCATTATTTGAACGAGTAGAACGAGTCCTTCTGCCACTCCTCGCGTTTCTCCAGTCATTTTTAGCTCTCACATTGCCTCGGGCTGGTTGCAGGGTGCTGACTTGTTAATTCTGCAGCCTCTCTGTTCTCTGGAAGCTGGGAAGGTGCTGGCAAATGCTGCTGGAAGCGTTCTCAGTGAGATCCTGGTCTGGGATGCTGCTGTGTGACAGCCACAGGAGGATCAGCTCGGGCCCAAAAGGCAAATTCTGGGTTTCTGGTCCATATTCATGAACAAATCCATCAAAAGGAGGTGGCAGCGTGTTGTGGTTTCAGATTATTGTGATTCACTTCACATTTTTTGTGATTTACTGCGTAACATGCACTGGACTGAGAATCAAACAATGGGAGGAGAACAAATACATTTGGCTTGAGAAGAATTTCTTTAAATGTCCTGGAAAACAGAAGTGAATGATCCTTAAGGAATCCAGGAATGTGGCTGAGCTGCAGCATCACAGAAATTCAGCATTCCCAGATTGCTGTCAGTGGTCTCTGTGATGGACCAGAGGGATCCATGGATTGATTTCAGATTAGTCCTTCCAACATTTTTAAGACTGAGCAGTGAAATGATTTTGTTGTCTTCAGTCCTCAATGTGAAGCACTTAAAAAAACCCAAACCAACAAACCTGAACATGAGCTTCCTGGAGATTCGATCATTGCTATAAATTTTGCATTGAGGGTGCTCCAGGATAATGAAGATGGTTGGAAAATCTGGATAGAGGGAAAGAGGTTAGCTGAAAGAAACATCCTAATTGCATAAATCATTACTCCAGGGCGAAATGTAATGAGATTTTTTTCAAACATGAGCTGTCTGCAGTGAGACATCTCTTTAACCTCGTGCCATCATGCCACACCAGTAATTGTTAATTTTGAATGAATTCCTCTTCCACCTCCATGTCACTGATGCTTTTGATTATTCTGAAAGAATCACAACAATCCTCAGGACTGATTTCCCTATCAGAACAGCTTCTAGGTCCCCTGGTGGGAGCAGGTGACCCCTGTGGCCATGCAGATCTCAAATTAAAGGGCTGCTCTGTGTGACTGTGAGGATTGAGGTACCTTGTTTGGCGACAGTCCATCCTAATTCTGCCCTATGAAATACCAAAATTTGCCTCCTCCTGGCTGCTGTGAGGGGCTGTGCTGGACCAGGAGTGCTTTTGGCACAGCACCAAAGGGCAGCAGCATTTTTGCTGGAATTTGTGCTGGCTTTGACCTGCCAGGGTCAGGAGAAGAGCTGAGATTCCACCACTCGGTGATGATAAAAATGAGGTGTTGTGAGGGTGGCTGCAGAAAGGAAAGCCAGTGGGGTTTAGGTGTCACTTCAGCTCCTGTTGCCCTGGAATACTGGAGATGCTGAGGGCTCTTCCCAGCCCTGACTGGGACAGTGAAGCAGACTTACAGGGAGGAATGTGAATCACAAATATGATTTTTTGACAGGGTTGTTGGGTTGGGTTTTTAAAAATTCTTAATTTTCCCCAAAGCCATGAAGATTGATCAGCCCCTCAGTGCCTGGGGACATCAAACTGGATGGTTCCATTGCAGTGGCTTCATTTTTCAAATGACTGCTTTTTATCTGTCTTTTTTTCTTTTTTCAAGCACTTTCTGACCGATTCTAAAATTCTTGTCACTGAAAGACTGAGGAGCTGTCAGCAGAGCTGTAATATTTGCTTTTATCTGTCATGTATATCTTCACTTGCTTTGAGTTAATTTGTCACATATTTTATAATTACCATTAACCATCTGAAACCTTCTCTGGATGAAATGCTCTGCCAGGGTGGCTGTTTGCAGTTACTCACTTTCAATTAAGCAGATTTTAAAATAAACCTTTTGATCTTTTCTATATTTTCAGGCCCTGCCTTTTGGCTTCACCACACTGGATTTTGGCTTCTGGTTCATGAGTTTTGAGCAACCTTTTTGCCCAAATATCCTTGAAAATACTGCAAAGTTCACATAGGCTGATTTCATTTATACTTTTTTGTATCAATTATGTTATTTATATATATATTACATGTATATGTTAAATTTTATTATTGAGCTGTTAGGAGGTCTTTCCCCCCTTTCTTATATTTATCAGTAAAAACATTTCCCAGCTCAATGAATCCTTTGCATTAAGCTACAAGGAGCTATTTGGTTAATGTGCAAGGTATATTTTATTTAATATTGATTATTTTTCTTTTTAATGTGTGGTTTGTGCTTCCTTAAAGGCTGAGCTGCTTTTTTTTACTGACTCAGCTCCAAAAGTGCACCCAGGGTTTATTGCTTTGCCTTGCAGTCCTGCAGTGCAATTGTTTCTGTTCTGGAATGTTTGGGCAATCTCTCCCTGCCAGATAAGGGCACATCAAAGCCTTTAATAGTTTATTTTACAAGGAGATTTTGGAGTCTTTCTAATCTGCTGCCACGATTGCTTATCTTCTGCACTGCCACTTGTTGAGTGAAAGGATAATCTTCCTTTTGGATTAGGCTGGGAATTTTAGAGCAAAAAGTGCCCATGTGAGAGGAGTTTATTGTGGTGCTTCTGCTGAAGTTGAGGGAAGTGACTGAGCCCAGATCAGCTTTTCATCCTGCTTAGCTGCCAGCATTAACCACAACAAGAGCAGGAAAGGAAAATCAACAGAATTATATAGAAAAAAAATTATATAGAATTATATCAAAACAGGTTTCCTGCCTTTCTTCTAGAAATGAAGGGACAAGCAAAAAATGGCAGTGAATCCATTTGAAAATGTTTTCTGGGATTGCTGAGGTGGTCTGGGCTGAGATGTCCTTTAAGGAATGGGCAGGACTAAATCAAAACTCCCTCACATATTCTGATTCTGGTAGCTAAGAGATGCTTCAGACCAAGCTGTTCTTCAGGGTCCTGTTGTTATTCTGAAATTAAAATGCCTTGAAATGTAATCTACAAAATGAATAAAAAACAATTGGTGATGTTAAATGGGCTGGGGCTTTTAAAAAGTCAAAGTTTCACCTTTTCAATCCAGTTTTGAGAGCTGGCAACAACACCTGGATGTGTCTAAAATGCACTTAGATATTCCACTGGATATAAATTTTATTCTTTCCTGTCAGTGGTTTCAAGGGTTTGTCACAATGCAGTAGAGTCAAATTCCTTAATTTAAGTTGGATACAGGAAAAAAAGCTCCAGGAGAAAAGCCACTAAAGAACTTTATCCATCCAAACCAATTGTTTACACTTTTAAAGTAAGAAATGTCACAAAACCTTGAATAATAGCAATAATAGGTTTGTGTTTTGCTCATTAAAACACCGAGTTGCTAAGCACATTTATAAAGACAATCTGTGTAATTAGATTTGCAATTATACATTTTGTTTAGTGGCAAACAGTTTGAAACAAAGCAGAAAATGTGATGGCAACATTAAATATTCCCCAGAAATGCTTTTTAGCAAAGCTGCCCAGAGGAGGGCTGACAGAAGGGGCTGGTTGTCATCAGAGGGAATAACATTTGTTCAAGTTTGGTGTCAGGGAAATGAAGTGTCCCGGGGTGGGAGGAGGGTGACAGCAGAGCTCCAGTGCCATGGAAACAAACCCTCATCCATGATTGATGGCCACGGCTCCATCCGAGCATCACTGAGCTGTCCTGAGCTGAACCACAGCAGGGAACTGGATCCTGGCTCAGCCATCCAATGGCGCATCCATTGGGGTGAGATTGACCCTCCCAATTAACCCTCCCAATTAATTAACCCTCCCAATTAGCCAAGGAGCTGCTTGATCCCCTCACAGCAGCCTGGCCGTGCCATGGGGACTCAGAGTGTCCCCCAAACAGCTCCGTGTGTGCCATGAGATGTCACCCCTGTTTTCATCCCGGGATCACTGCACCGCTGGCTCGTGTGCTGTTCCAGGATGCCCAGAAAAGAGGGAGCAAGCTGCCAGAGAAGTGATTAGTGGGTGGCATCTCTCCAGATCCAAGGGACTGCTGACCAGGAGTCCTGCTGGTGGCCAAAGGACAGCCTGGATGTCATTATTGGTGTCCCCACCTTCGGCAGGGACGTTTTCCATCCTGTGTGAGTGAATTCCTGCAGGGAAAGATTGACTGTGCAGAACTTCCTGTGGTGAGAGCCCAGCAGGAATCCTGCCCCCAGCCCTGGGGCAGCACTGGGAGCAGCTGGAGCTGCTGGAGCCAGCCCAGAGGAGGCTCCAGGATGGGCAGAGGGATGGAGCAGCTCTGCTGGCACAGCTGGCATTGCTCACCTGCACAGGAGACCAGGGCTGAGCTCAGTGCGGCCTTGCAGGGCCTGAAGGAGCTGCAGGAAAGATGGAGAGAGAGGATTTCCAAGGGATGGAGAACCCCTGAGTTTGTGCATTGCTTTTGTGCTTTTGGCACAGGATTGAAACCCACTCTGGCAAAATTCTGTTTCCTGCAAAGGGAGGAAGACAAAATCCATCCTTCCCACCTTCTCAAGCCCCGGGGGTTGGGACATCTTTGGCTTTTCCTACCTGCAGTCCTGGGGAATGCTCTCTCTTTTCCAGTTCATCCCTTTGATTTATTTATTTTATTTAACCCAAATGCTCGTGCAAATTTAACCCTGCCCCAAGGAGATGGCAAAATCCAGCCCCCAAATCTACTGCTCCTAAGGCAGCACAAGATAACAAACTGCCTGGTAAACTGGCACTGTTGGGTGTCTTTTCCAAGTGCCATCTGCAAGGACTATAGTTAGAACATCTCCTTTTTCAAAACTCACTTAACAGCAATAAAATATCAAAAAACAAAATTCTGAGTGTAAATTTCCTGTAGGAATAAATGCTAAGAGCTGCACTGGGGCAGGAGAAGGATTTGCCTTGCAGAATTCCTGGGACGAATCCTGCTCTGTGCACAGTGACATGGCAGCCCTGTTAATCGATTATTTATTGTCATTAAACATTGATTATCGGTGGTTCCTGCTGGCAGGCACTTGCTGCACCACGAGCTCTGTGCCTTGCTGCTGCTAGGATGGGGGTTTTTTTAATCAGTTAAATGTTCAGTCTCATGAATTTTCATGTTTTGGCACTGACTGATATCTGCATAGTAATTCTGTGTGCACTTCACTAATGCAGTTTTCTACCTGATGTATTTAAAAATCCCCAGAGTGAATAAAGATGTTTTAACCAAGGGTCCTGCCCTCACTCCACTGGGGAATGCTCAAATTTATGCCCAATTTTATGGGTGTTTCCTAAATTCTGTGACCCAGCACAACTCCTCAGCCTGACAGAGCTGGACATTGCCCGAGTGTTAGAAACAGATTGTGGATGATGTACAGAGAAAAATGTACAGGAGGAGGAGATGGAACAGCAGGGAAAAGTACCTGAGAAATCTTCATTGCAGCAGAATTCATTCACTCAAAATTAATTAGCACCATGACACGTAAGTGGGGAAGGAATTTCTGAGCAGTTTTATGCTGAGGATCCAGAGTTTGCACCAGAGGAGAACAAGCCACAGTCATGAGGCAAAATTAATCAAATCTCTGCATTCTGAAAGAAATAAATTTGGGATGAACTCCTCTTTTTTTTTTTTTTTGTCTTTCTCCAAAATTAAATGATGGAAGGCAGCAGTTTGCAGAAGGAGAATAAGAGATTTCTAAGTCTGCAGTAACATGAGAAAACCCATCCATTTTTATAAAGATTTAGAGTCTCTTATTTCACTCATTACCTGCTGTATCTCCTCATGGCTAGAACTTGTCCAAATTCACAATTCCCACTGCAGAAATCAGGAGGAAATGTCAAAAATGTACCTCACACCACAACAAAACGAGACAGTGGAATGCCCAAAAGCTTTTCATGGACATCCTGTGGTTGAAATATTGCATTCCAGTAACCTCTGAGCACTTGGGAAAGGCAGCACACCTCACGGTGATGTTGGCATCTCCAAAGTGCTCTGGAAAATCAAAACAAAAGCAGAAAAATGTTGGCACCTTCACCTTATGGAGGCAAAATGGTAGGGGAGCATTTTATTAAAAAGTATTGATGTGTGTTATAGATTTCCAGACAATCATTTCAGGGTGATCAAATGAGAAACTTTATTTTTTTTTATTTTTTATTTTTTTAATCAGGAGATGCTTGACTAGTCCTAGGAAATAACTTCCATGGTAAACATTGCTTCCTGAAATTAAGTGGTTTTTTATCCTTTAATTTGGGAAGTCCCAGAGATGTTTGGCAGATTTCAGCTGTAATGAAATAATATCCTGAAATTATTTTCCTTTTATTACCAATATTATTGCTATTATTTCTTAGGAAGAGCCAAGGGTCTCGTGCTGCAGATAAATAAGAGAAAAGTAACTTCCTTTTCAAATGTCAGGATGGCATTTTGGGGAAAACTGAGTTAAAATCTGTGATCTGTGTTTGCAGGGGGCTAAAAGCAACAAGCTCATTGTAGGGCAGCACAATGAGAGTTTTGATGAGATTAAAATATAACAATAATCCACTTAAATTATTAACAACAGGCTGGTGCTTCAAAGTGACCCTTGGCTCTTATCTTCCCCAGAAATAATAGCAGAAATACAGGCATTAAAAGGAAAAGAGTTTCAGTGACAGCTTATTAAAGAGGCTTTTGACAGTTTGGAATGTGGATGAAGATAAATTTAGTGCTGCATTTCCTTGTGGTGAGGGCTAATGGTCAGCAGAGCCCAGGGAAAGGAAAGGATTCCTGTCAAACCAGCCAGGGCCCACACTTACATTTTAAAAAGTGGGAAACAAGTTTGTTTTTATTTTTTTTTTTTTCTGGAGATAGCACCGAGTGGAAAACCTGAACAATGAGATTTTCTGGCACATTCTTGGAATGCATTGCCCACATGGGAATTAAAGTGCGTTTTCTCTTTGAACAGTGGCGTGTGTGAGGGATTTATGCTCTTCAAAGGGAAGATGTAAGTGGCCTCTAATATCCTCATTCATCAAAGAATAAGCACAGGCTTAAATCCACCTTGACTTAGGCAAGCTCTCAGGAATGTGTTTACCTGCAGGAATTTGCCAGTGACTGATGAAGGCAGCAGAGAGTGTTTACAGGTCCTGCCAGGGATTAGAAGGAACGTCTAAACTTGTTGAAAAACCATCTAAAGTGGCTCTGTCATTTCTTCCCTGCTCCAAATGTCTTTGAAACCCAGCCAAGCCTCTCTGGGCTTGTTTATTATTGTAATTTTTTAATCCCGGCCTTAGAAGTCACTTGATGCTTCCAGCATTAGAACTGAACAAAAGTGCATTTCAGTAATTCTGCAGCCTGGGCTTTGCCGTGTGCAGCTGCTGTGTGGGGATTTCATGGGATGGTTTGGGCTGGAGGGATCCTAAAGCTCACCCTGTTCCATCCCTGTCACTGTCCCAGGCTGCTCCAGCCTGGCCTTGGGCACTGCCAGGGATCCAGGGGCAGCCAGAGCTGCTCTGGGAATTCCTGTGCCAGGGAGGAATCCCTCCCCTACATCCCATCCAGCCCTCCTCTCTGGCTGTTTGAAGCCATTCCCTGTGTCCTGTCCCTCCATCCCTTCTCCAAACTCTCTCTCCATCTTTCCTGCAACTCCTTCAGGCCCTGTGAGGCCACACTGAGCTCACCCCAAGCTTCTCCTGTCCAGGTGAACAATGCCAGCTCTGCCAGCCTTTCCTTATAGCAGGGATGCTCCATCCCTCTGATCAACGGCCCCAAGGTCGTATTCCAGACTTATCTCAGAATATTCCTCTAATTTCTGGTGTGTTTTGGTGCATGGGGGTGGAAGGTCCTGCTGTTTCTGGGTGGAGCTGTTTTATTTTATGCATTCTGTAAAAAAAGCTCCATGAAAAGGAGCAGGAAGTGTAAAATCCCAATGTGAGGAGTGCAGGCTTGCCTCCTCTATCCCCAGTGACTCAGTCCTTCAGCTGGAGAGCCCTCTGAAATCCACTCCATCAATTAATATTTCACAAAGCACAATCACCTCTTCAAGCAAGGGCTGTGAGCACCACGCTGCCCCCACATCGCTCCTGGCTGCCCAAAATGAAGGAGCCACACATCCAAACCAGACAGGGCCACTTCCATCAGACGAGATTTACCCTGATAACCTTTTCCAACCTAAATGATTCTTTGATTCTGTGATCTGAATAAATATGGGCAGCTGTTCCCCAGAGCCCTGAGCTCAGCCCAGCCGGGGCTGCTCTCCCTGGTGCGCTCTGTGCTGGGTCCCTGCTCTGCCATCTCTGCTGTCCCATTTGTGGTTTGCACCTCAGGATAATTCCCAAAGTCAAAGCCCGGAGTCTGGCTGACCTCCTTGGGCTGTATTTGTGGCTCTATTAAAAGCAGTTATGCAGAGCTGAGCAGTCCCTTTTCCAGGCCATGGTATTTATAGCGTTGATAGCCCTGGCAGGTAACCCGTGTGGAGCCACCAGAGCCCCTCTCTGCTGCATCCCCGGAGTGCTTGGCACTGTTTGCACATTCTTGGAAAAGCAGAACTTGGAGCCACAGAAGGCAATCCCAGGCAAGGTCTGTCCTTACTGCAGCCACCCATTGCCCATAAAAACCCAGCTCAGGCTCCGGGGACACTTCCCCGGCGTGAGGCACGGGCCAGCAGCTCGGGTTACCGTCCCTCGTCCTTGGGAGAGGATTCCGGAGAATCCCGCCTGAATTCCAGGCACCCGACAGACTTTCAGGCACAGGCACTTTGCTTCGGCTGGGCCGCCTGCAGCTGCGGGGCGGTGCGGGATGGGCTGAGGGTGCGGGCGTGGGGCAGCGGGGGTGGCACGGGGAGTGCGGGCAGCAGCTGGGACAGCTCTGTCCCCGGCCCGGAGCGCTCGGGGCGGTGTGGGGAGGTGCGGGACGGAGCGGAGCGCTCCGGGGGCGGTGCGGGAAGGAGCGGGACGGAGCGGAGCGCTCCGGGGGCGGTGCGAGGAGGTGCGGGACGGAGCGGAGCGCTCCGGGGTGGTGCGAGGAGGTGCGGGACGGAGCGGAGCGCTCCGGGGGCGGTGCGGGAGGTTCG
>JAWWMN010000069.1:13209115-13226242 GCA_035047745.1 Catamblyrhynchus diadema | reverse complement strand
TGCACAGGAGGCACAACTTCTGCCCTGGGCAGTGCCCAGCCCTGAGCAGAGACCAGAGGGGCTCTGGGGGCTCCTCCCTGGGGACATTCCAGAGCCACCTGGACCCAGCCCTGTTCCCTGTGCTCTGGGATGGCACCAGTGACCCTCTGTGGTCCCTTCCAGCCTGACCCATTCTGTAAAACCAACTCAAACACCTTGGAGAGCACCAGTGCCCTTCAGCACTTCAGCTTTGGTCAGCTCCAGGTGAAGCCTGCAGGCCCCCACCCTCTCTCAGCCCTTCCAGTTTTAGTTGAACTTTGGGATGTGGTCACAATTTTGGGTCAGCAATCAGTGTCTGTCAGGTGGCAACAAAGCCCTTTATACACCAGCCATGAAGAAATAAATAAGAGTAACTTACTAGAAATGGCACAGAACCGAGGGGAAAATTGCAGCCTTTTCTCACAGAAGAACCATCCCACCATTTCCCTGTCCATGAAGGTGAAGGTGAGGCTGCTCAAGGCTCTCCTTGACTGGAAATGAAAACAAATGTGATACCAGCCATGTACAGGATGGACAGGTGCCAAATGAGCAAGGCTGGTGTCAGAGGCCATCTCACTTTCTTTCTAAGGGGTCTAGAAAAACCAGGTGAGCCAAGTAAAGGACTAAACTGTGCCTCCCTCCTAAATCCACCTGCATTTATGTCCCAGTTAGACTCCTCCTTTTCTCTGCCAGGTCAACAGGACACCTGCAGCACTTCATTTATGACAAGGAAATTATTTGAAAATGTTAACAGCCTTGGATGATCAGTTTCTAATGAGAGAAGAGCCTTATAAATGATAAGTGGGGTCATTTTAAATTTACAGGAGAATGCAGGCTGGGAGGATTCTCCTCTCACCCCACATTGCAGTTGATGAAACTTTTCAGGAAGATTTTTTTACCCAGTTACCTGCTACGTCACAGGGATAACCAACACTTCATCCCTCACACAGTCACTGTACCCATATCCCATAACCATTTCCCATCCTGCTGCTTTATTAATCCCCAGGAGCACATCAAGAACTTGCCTTGGATCCCTTCCTGAAGGAGGATTCTGGCTGCCAAGAGGATCCCCACACATGCGGGGCTGCAGGCCCCTCACACCCATGTTCCCACATGTCCCCTGAATGCAAAAACCCAGAAAAAAAGTGGGCAGATTCTGCTGAGGTTCTTCTGCTCAGCTGCACTTCTTGGAGTAAGAATTACAGATTTATTTTAAAAGCACCTACAGTGGAATATAAATGCATTTTCTTCTGGCAGCAAAGTTAATGGGGGATTTTTTATTTTTTTTTCCTTCACAGAGCTGTAGATTTCTCACCCTCAAAAGTCAGCAAACATGAGAGAGGTTGCCAGGTAAATTGTTTTCCCACACATTCAGCTCTCCCTCTGTCTCACATTCTCACAGACTTCAGGCTCCAGGAGAGGAGAGGGTAGAATTCTTTAGCAGATTCCTTTTGGGGGCATTTTGACCCTCTCAAAACATTAAATCCATTTTATTATCCCCAAATTGCACAAATTATATAAGGACATAATATAGATGGATATTACATAACTCCAGCCATGAGCAGTCTATTTTCTCTTACTGTGAGAAGCAAAGTGGAGATTTTCTGATCATAATTTCACATTTTAGTCCAGGACTAACACTGAACTATTCTACACTCAAAGACACACACACACAAGGCTCATAATTAATTTCATTTGCTCCTCATCATCAAAAATTCTGAAGGGAACAACACAAGACCTGAAGAGGTTTCAGTGATTTCTTAAGGACATTTTAGTACAAAATGTTTTCTGATGAAATCTGTCATGTTTAGGACCAGTTGAAAGTGGTTTCCTTGCACCACTAGATCTTTTGAGATTTCAAAAATATTGTCTTTCCTCTGCCAAATAGAGTGCAGCAATTTAAAAAACAACTCCAAAAATGAAAAAAAAAGTTGACTTAAGTCCCATTGTGTAATTTCTGAATTATAAGAATATATATTTTTCCTTAACATTATTGAATTTTTTAATCTTTGTAGTAAGGGCTTGAGATTTTTTTAAGGGGAAAAAATGCAAAACAGTCACTAAAAATGAAGTTTTATAGATCAAAAATGTAAAATACTATTTTGTATTTGCCCAGAGGGGCTGTGGGAGCACCTCCACCCCTGGAAATGTTCAAGGGCAGGCTGGAAGGGATTCTGAGCCACCTGGTCTTGTGGAAGGTGTCCCTGCCCATGGCAGGAGGTTGGAACTGGATCTTGAAGGTCCCTCCCAAGCCAAATAATCCTGTGATTCTGTGATAAAAATTGTACTGACAATTTTGAAAGCTTTTTCCAAACCATTTACAGCCAGGCTACTCATTGTCATCATGTCTACTTTCAACTGAGTTTGGAATATTGGGGAAAAACCCACCAGAATTCCAAATTAAACAAAAATATAGAAAGAAATAAGAGCTTTTCAGTTAATTGCTAACAAGCTCTATTTGAAATAGCCAAACTCCAACATCTGAATGTTTTCTGCATCACATCCCATGAATATCCTGCAGCCAAACCTGCCCATTTCTACAGTGCTACGAGAGTATTTTCATGAGAGCCATTTGAACTATGGGACACAGAGAAACCTGACCAAAAATGCCAAAAAAAAATGGGATACAAACAGCCAAGCCAGTAGAAAATTACTCTGAGCTGAAACTTTTTCAAAAAGTGTCAGGAAAGTATGTTTGCCTCAGGAGTCTTTATAAATACTGGGAATAATCTTCTAATATACAAGAATATATCTTCTAGTATATAAGTATTTATCTGCTATAAATACTGGGAATAATCTAATTCCAGGTGGAATCCAGCACAAATCCATGTCCAACACTCACTCTAAACTGAGGAAATGCACTTTGCTGCTGATTCAGCTGAATTTGAGACTGCCCAGTTGGTGTCTTGTCCAGTGTGAAGGAGGGAATGGTTATTCCAGGCTGAGAGGGTGAAAATGTGAGGCAATTTCACGTGTTCTCTGCCTCGTTGCAGAGCAGATGATTTTAATAAAATGCACCCAAGTGCTCCAGCAGGCTGCCAAATCCCAAGCTGAATGCTTGGAAGTACCTGTCTAATGACTGAAGACAGAAATGAATTCACAAGTTCTGTGCCCAGCAGTGCAACAAAAAAAAAGAAAAAAACAAAAAAACCACCACATAGTGTGGACAGCTGACAAAAATATTCCCTTTTCCCCTTTGCAACAACTGGGGAGTGAAGAACCTTCCTTCCCCTCTTCCTTCCCTGAATGTGAAATGACAATGGAGGATTTTTGCTGCCACGCTCCAGGCAGATTTCAAAGAGAAAGTCTGTGTGTTCCCCTTGGGAAAAAATGCACGATTTCCAGGCCAGGAGAGTCTGGGAGCAGGGCACACATGCACACAAGGCTGGAAAACAAGATCCGAGTGAAATGCAAAGTGTGGGGAAGATGGAAGGGACAGTTTAAAGGAAAACCTGTGGAAATAGGGAAAAGACTTTCAAAAATCTCAGTGTTTTTTCCTTTGTGGCTGTGTGACAGCTGCTTTCCTTTCCCTCATGGCTGCAGCAGGCTGGAAGTGGTGCAGGAGGAATTCTGGACCCCAGGATCTGGCAAGAGTCCCCAGGTTTTTGCAACACAAAGGGAAAGGAGCAGGTCATTAAACATCGTTCCAAATTGCCAGGAATGCAAAAGAAATTCTTTTTGGTTTGTGTTTGGTGTCCTGGCAGGGGTCCAGCTCCAGATCAAAGACAGGGTGCAGGAGATGAACAAAATCCTGGGACACTGGTGCCTGGTGTGAGAAAATCCTTGGCACCACAACAATGGGAACAGGGAATGGAGTCAGACTTTTGAACATCTCCTGGGAAATCAGGGCCACCCAAGAGGCATCTTTTGGTGTATCCCATGCCTGTGGCACAGCTAAATATCATCAATTTGCAGTGACTGGACACAGTTTTGATGGGATCTTATGGATATTTTGCATGTAAAGCCACTGGGGGAAGGGGGCAGGGGAAGGTTTTTTTAACAATTAATGGGGTTTTCACATAGTTTCCTTAAGAAAAATGAAATTCTGCAATCTGTTTTCTTGTCTCATCCTTCTGCCCAATTGTTTTTGAACCTTTCACATGAGATCAGCATATTTGGAGGCACTGGGCAGGCAAAGAGGGCATCTGTGCTGGTGGGATAACCCTGTGTCCCTACTGCAGGAGCAGGGAATTCCTGGAGTCTGTACCACAGAGAGGTTGTTTTTATCAGGTTAGACTCCACTACCATCCAAACTCTCCTGAACACCATCACACCAAGCATGCAGAGAGTCTCCTGTCAAATCTCCATCCTCCTGTTCCTGCACAGAGCTCTGCCAGTGTTTTGCCAGCAGAAATCCAGAATAATTCTATCACAGCATCCTAGAACCAGCAACACAGGGAAAATCCCTGACATTATTTTGGGCACTTTGAGCTGAAAAAGGACAAGAAATTTGACATTTGATTCTTTGTGCTCTGTCTTTACAATACAAGAAAGAATATGTCAATGAATAACCACAGAGCTGCAACAATCAAATGCTAAAAATCATAATGATGTCCATAAGAGAGGAGAAAGGGAATAGGAGCATTTTAGGGGTGCTCTGAAGTGACTGAATTGCTACTGCAGAATTCCTTGCAGGCATTTTGTGCTCAGGGTTTAGCCCTTTACCACCCTCATGCTTTTTACAGATGACATCAATCAGCTTTGGCAAGAAAAGATGATCTGTGCAACACCTAAATGACATAAAGTCCCAAAATACACTATTACCCAATTTATCAGCACATAATTACCTCAGTGGCTCCTCGAAGAAACTGATGGCCTCTTGTCTCAGTGAAATTATTTTTATTTCCTATTGGCATATCCATAATGATTTCTTGAATAAGGTTTCCAGCAGAGATGTCCTGTTGAGCAGGTGTGAGCTGAAGCTTTTGCTTCCCACAGCCTGTGCCAGAGGGGAGAGGCGATGGGGTTTGACTCATTTACCCAAAGCAGGGTACAAACTTGCAGCTCCCCAGGGAGATTTTTTTCCTGCCAGCCCACAATCTGTGTTAATTTCTTTAAATGTGATATTAAAAATGAAGCAAACATGGAATATCTGCTGAAGAAATGCTTGGAATAAACAGGAGACCTGCTGGAATTTACAAATCCTCTGTGACAAGTGAACACAGCACCATGTTTCATGGAAACAGTGAATTGGACATTTGCCTGATTCAGCAAAGAAGCTGTCTTTATAATTTGCATTTCACTTCAATTTTATCTGTCCCCTAGTCTTATTTCCAAGAACTTGGCTTTCATTAGACTGGGGGGCTTTTTCCACCCTCTCCAAACTTCATTTCCCTTGAAATAATTTTTTAAACTAGATTCTTTTTATTTACTGGTTGTCAAGCATAGAAACTAACTTAATTCATCATCAAACATAATCATGATCCAGAATGAAGCTGAAGGATTCAATCAGTAGTGAAAGCTGACCAGCCAGTCTTCAATTCACATTAAAAACAAGAGGAAACTTTCCAGTCCGCTGAAAGTAGAGCTGGCATTTGGGCATGAAAGGCACGCAAGGAAGGGCCTATTTTTAAAAGGAATTATCATGAGTCAAAACCTTCAAAAATAAAAAATTGCTTCTGAAAGTCAAATCCACAGGGAAAAAATCCAGGCCCTCAGTGTATTCCACCTGGGAATCCTGGAAAGGAAGAGGGGGTGGTGGGCAGGGGCAAATGTTTTGAGCATGAGGTCCCCAGGATGAGGTGAGAGATGAGAATTTGACTCCCAAGTTCTCAGAAGGCTGATATTATATTATATTAATTGTATTATATTATAAAACTATACTAAAGAAAGAGAAAGGATACATCAGAAGGATAGAAAAGAATGAATAATAAAACCTGTGACTGGCCAGAGTCCCTACACAGCTGGCTGTGATTGGTCATTAAGTAAAAACAATTCACATGCTGGGTAAACAATTCTCCAAATCACATTCCAAAGCAGCAAAACAGGGAGAAGCTGAAGCTTCCCAGGAGAAGAAGTCCTGGAGAAGGGATTTTTCATGAAATATCACGGTGACATGTGTCCTTATGGGGTCAGCCCTGGGCTGGGGGATCGGGGTGCTCAGCCTGCCTCTGAGGAGGTACAAGGAAGTTTTGCAGCTTTCCTGGTGGAATTTCATTTTGTTTCTTTTGGTGTTTGACTTGTGGGAGCACCACGGAGTGATGAGGGTCTTAATTGGTTGCCAAAGAACCCCACCAAAACCCAAAAAGGACAAACCTCAGAACTATTCCTGGTTTTCCCCCAAACATTATACAGATCATGGTTTGGAGTGTGAAACTCTTGCTTTGATGCTGGCACATTTTAGGAGGAGGAATGGGTTTTTTGTGCTTTCCAGGCTGTTTTCAGATAAATCACCTTCTGTGTTCTTCTTTGGAAGATGGGCTTCCTTTGTGAAGTCAAACACTTAGTTCCAAATGTTTCCATGGGCTGAATTGACTCCTAAACAAGTGCCTCTTACCCATTTGCTATCTTGTTTAAGATATATATTTTATTGTAACAAGTTCAAAGCAAATCTGACCCTTTTCCCTTTATCCCAAATGCTTCCCTGACCTGCTGGTTGTGCATCCTGGCTCTCTTTTCCCTATTTCCTCTTCCTTTGGTAGAAAAATCTGTGATTTCTGGAGGTGACAGCCCCAGCCTGCAAGGTGTGTCAGGGATGATTGCACAGGCAGTGAAAGAGAAAGGAAACCTGATCATAAACAGGTGAAATTTACTCTGTGGTGGTTCTGGAGCCTTTTCATCACCAGTTCCTTCCCCAGTGTGAAATTCTCCCTGGGCTGTGCAGGGGCATTGCCCTGCAGTGAGATCAGGGATAATTAACATTTTGCAGAGGCTGTGGAAACACTTGAAAGAAAGTAACAGATGCAAGGGCTGCTCCGGGGAGTGACATCTTAATTTGAGCCTGACATCTTAATTTGGTGTTTGTGTAGCTTCAGGAATGCTGGGGAAGATGATGGACTTCCATTATCTTCTTGTCTGGCTTCATCAAGCGCTGTCAGAAATGCCAGTGAGAGTTCAAGCTGTTGAAATGAATATTGGTGGGGTTTTTTTGGTTTTTTTTGTTGTGTTTTACTGATAATGTCACTTGTTTCAGTTCAGGAGATCAATAGGGTAAAAAGAGTGGTATTTCCCCTCAGCAGTGTCAATGTAAGAGGTTAAATTGTCGCTTTACTTGCCAAGTAATGTTTGTCCGGGGAGCTCTCAGTGAATTCTCTGTGTCTGGCAAAGGAAAATTTGCTGTGAATGTCTCCAGGAAGGTGAGGGGGGATGTTTGCTGATGTTCTGAATTAATATGTTCTGAATGAGCTCATCCCAGTGAGTGGCAGACTCCTGGCACAGGGCTTGTGGTGAAGCACAAGTGGCTATTCCCTGGGAAATGCAGGATTGTAAAGCTTTAATAGACACTTCTAATGCAGCTTTCTCCACTTTGGATCTTCCTAAATGTGAATGAACTCCTGAACTCTGTCTTTAATTACCCAGCTGGGACATGAGAAACTCACATGAGCTGGGTTTGTCCATGGAGCAACCTGGAAAAGGGCAGGAGGGCTGGAAGAGGGTGGAAGAGGGAATTCTACCAGGGAAATACTGCCTCTGCAATCCTCAGTGCTTCTTTAACTCAGTATTGGTCCATTCATCTAAATCAAAAGAAAAAAAACAAGACACCAAAAAAAAACCCCAAAAAAACCCCCAACCAAACAAAAAAAAAAAAAAAAAACCCAAAAAAATAAAAAGGAGCTTTGTGTTCTGAGGAGCCCAGAGCTGGACACAGCACTCCAGATGTGCCTCATGTGGCTGGGCAGAGGGGGAGGATTGTTCCAGATGTGCTGAGCGGAGGGATAGGATCACTCCAGATGTGCTGGGGCGGGGCAGGATCACTCCAGGTGTGCTGAACAGAGGGGCAGAACTACTCCAGAGGGGCAGGACCCCTCCAGATGTGCCTCCCAGGCTGGTCAGAGGGGAAGGATCACTCCAGATGTGCCGAGCAGAGGGGCAGGATCCCTCCAGATGTGCCAGGATCCCTCTCCCCCCTGTCAAGGCCCACCCTGGTGCAGCCCAGCCTGCTGGCACCCCCTGGCAGCTCCATCTGCTCCTTCCTGCCCATCCCTGGGGCTCCACAGCTGCTCTGCCTGCAGGGCTTTGGTGCCAGCAGTGCAGGGGAAATGGGGTGAATTCACCTGGGCTGACCTGCACACCTGGAGCTGTCTGCAGGGATGGCAGGGGCTGCCCTGCTCACAGAAACCCCTCTGCTGCTCCCTGCAGCTCACAGCTGGTGCCACAGGGTGACAGCAGGCCGGGAGTGGGAAGTTATTCCCGTTATCCCATCTGCTGTGGGATGCTTGCAGGGCATTTGTCACCTGGGCTCTGCAGGCAGCTCCTGACAAGCATCAGCACCTGAGGGTTGCAGGTTTTTTATCCTCTTTTCAGGTACAGCTGGGCTGCTCGAGGATGGAGCAGCTGCAGCCCTTCTCCTGTGGCTGGCTTTGGATGTTGGCAGCTCAGTGCTGGAAAAATTCACTGACAGAAAGGGTTTGTTCCTGTGCAACTTCTGCCCCTTTGTTTGGGGTCTCCTTAGGTGCCATCTTAAAATTACGAGTCCAGCTCTGAAATACAGCAAGTGCAGCTCTGAAATGCAGCTCCTGCAGGTGTTTGTGTGCTGTGGGAGGGTGAAAAGCTGAGTTTGTGAGGGAGCCCAGGCGGGGAGCAGCTCCCAGCTGTGCCTGCTGCACCCTGCTGCCCTGCTGTAGCAGGAGTGTCCTTGCCAGGGCTGGGGTGGCTGTCATCCCGAGCATCCCATGCTCTAATCAGTGAGCTCTGTGAGCTGGTCATGAGCTGCAGCAGTGCCCCATGGCCTGTGGAGCTGGAGAGTCAGATACTCGGGCCTGCAGGAATCATTGCAGTGCAGCTCCCTGATCCCACCCAGGGCTGTTCCAGGACTGTGCCATGGCTGGGCAGCACATCCAGCTGCAAATCCAGCTGCAAATCCAGCTGCTGGCAGCGCCAGCTGCCTGCCCAGAGCCCAGCTTTAGCCTCAGGGAAGCCTTTGCTATTTCTCCTGCCCAGTTACAGTCCCAGGCTGGGTCTCTCCTATCCGGTTTCATGCCCAGAATTAACTGTGCCATGTACAAAGCTTAGCAGATGTTCAAGGAGCCAAATCTGATACTGAGCTCCAGCCTGGCTGGTTTTTTTCAGCTGTCCCTGGCAAGGGAGGGTTTCTGCTGTAAATGCTTCTTGGCTCTTCTTTTGGAATGGCTCTTCTCTCCCCTGATGGCCTTAATCAGAAGAGTTTTTTCTGCTTTACTTAACCATATTAAGGATTTATATAAGGATTAGGGATTTCTGAATGCTGAGGTTCATGGGGTGTTTCAGGGAGAAATTTGGTTTAGATATTCTGTGTTTTAGTGGGATTGATAATGAATTGTGAAAGATTTGGAGAGATATTTTGTGGTATTGGTTAATTGTTTACTGGTAAACCAACTAAATAGGTTGAGAATGGCTTTTTTGGACTTGAAAAAGTAAAATAAAATGGTATCTGATGGCTGGGATGCTGTGATCTCTGATCATTGAATTTGTGCTGTGAGCCACTTGCTGAGGGCCTGTCTGGTCATTTTTTGTTTTGCTCTTGAAATCCCACTAATTTTGGTGGCAGTTTGGGTTTATTTTGAAGCTGCCAGGTGTTGCTGATGGAGAGTGGTGTGGGAGCAGCTGCCAGGGCTGGTAATTCCTGCCTGCTCTGCAGGCTGAGCTCAGCTGAGAGCTCCGGGAGGGCTGCAGGGAATGTGGCAGGAGCTGGAGAGATGGAAAAGGTGCTTTCAAAACCACCCTGCACAGAGCCTGCCCCAAATGAGTCGGATTTAAATTCAGTTAGACCCTGGGAGCAAAGTGACAGGATGGTCCTGGGTTCTGCACTTAAATAATCTGCTTTTTTCATTGTCCGTTATTCAGTTCCTGCTCCCTCATGTTACCCTGATTCACAAAATACACAATTCACAAAAACCCTCCTCACACACAAGAACTTCTGGCTGGCCTAAAGGAGGAGGATGGAGCTCCCCCACAGCTTGGCCTTGTGTTCCCTCTGAGCTTCTGGGGGTCTACAGCTGATGGAGGATTTCCCTTCTCTGTGAGTGCTGGTGATTCTCAGGTCAGTGGAGATGCCAATTTCATTCTTTCGTGCCTCCAGATTTACCAGAGATGCTGGTTAGTGTTCAAAAAAGCTTCAAGCAAAGGGCCCAAGAGGCTGGAGAAGTTCTCAGATGAACGAGCTGCTTACTTCAGGTGCTACCACAAGGTAAGGCACAAGGTTCTCTCAAACTTTTATTGCTTTATTACTTTTATTACTTACTACAATCTAAACTTTTGTGTATTACTTAGCCTGAAAATTGAATTTTTTTTTTAACTCTTAAGGTCCTAAACCTCTGTGTGTGCTCTCATCCAGCGAGGTCGAGGCAAAATAAATGTTCTTTGTAGCAAGCAAGTGGAAAATGACTTTATCATTAAAGCATTTGGCCTTTCCTCTCCTCAGCCCTTTAAAATCACACCTGAAATATTTTGCAGCGGCTCCTGCTCTTCCTATTTACAGGAACAGCTGTCCCAGGGAACGTGGGAATTCCAAAGGCACCTGGGGGTTCCCATTTCCTGGGATTTTGCCTCTCTAGAAGAAAGAGAGAGGCAGCTGCAGACATGAAGGACATTTTTTACAGCAGTGAAAAGCTCTACTAAATTCACTGCCATTAAAAGAATGGAGAATTTCCCCACAGCCACTGCTCTGGAGTGAGGCACATCTCCTGCTCACCTGGGAATTTCCATGTGTCATTCTCCTGGGCGTGGAGGTGGAAATAAGAAACCTTTTAATTCATAATAATTGCAGGCAGAAACTGAAGGTTGGGAGTTATGGGCATAAATTAATTCCCAGGAGCTGGAGGCTGCTCTGCACTCACCCTGCCAGGGATCTGGGAGGAAATCTGGGGGAACCCTGCCTCTGAATGCTACAGAACCTGGAACTGATTGGTCATAAAACCTGTGGCTGTTTCTAATAAATCAGGCCCAGAAATAATTCACATTTCTGTTAGGCAGCTTCAGAAATCATGAGGTTTTTCTCTTTGTTGTGGGAGGGCTGCACAGTGTGTGCAGGAACTTCAGCTCTGTGTCAAACACGGCATTTATTTTATTATAACTATTTATTATTATTTATTATTATTTTATTGTAATATTTTAGTATAACTGTCAATTATTGATGCAAATCTGTGTTTCCCCTTTGTGTCAATGCAATATATGAGCAGCCCCTTGGCTAATGGGTGTGAAACCCAAGAGGAACCTGAATGAGGCTGGAATTTCTTCTCTTCCTTCATGAAATTCCATGGGTTGGCACCTGTTTGCAGGTGTTTAACCCCCAGCAGCCTGGATGTGCAGAGCAAAGCCTCACTGGCTCCATGAAAACCTGAAAATCGATTTTCAGATTTTTTTTTCATGGTAAAGCACCATGGAAAGCCTCACTGGCTCCAAGAAAATCTGAAAATTGATTTCAGATTTTCATGAAAATCTGAAAAGAACTGAAAATCATGAAAAAACTGAAAATCCCACGGAGGGATTTTTGGTTTTAAGCCAAGCTTTGTTTCTACTTAACGCTTACTTCATTTCAAACTATTGCTTCTCCTACCAATTGAATTTCTGGATCTCTCTAGGAGCTGATTTGATGGGAAGTCCAAAATCAGTCCCTGAGAGCCGACACACAATTTTAGTGTGGTTTTTATCAGAACTTTGTGGACAGGACCTCAAAATCACCCAGTTCCACCTCAGGGCCCCCTTCCCTGTCCCAGGCTGCTCCAAGCCCTGCCCAGCCAAGCCTTGGACACTTCCAGGCTGATGAAAAGTGGGAAAATTCTGATTTTCATTTGGATTTGGAGTGTATTTTCAGGCAGAGAGGGAGCTGAGATGGGATGTTAGTGAGGTTTAGAGTCATCAGCTCTGCAAACTGACAGAGCTCCTCTATTTTTAACAAACCTCCCTGAGAGGGAGCTAATGAATATTAAATGGCATTTCTGGGCAAAGTGTGCTCATTTGTAAAGAGCACAGGTGGATAAAAATGCAGTTTTTTTTTTTTAAATAAGCCTTGTAAATGTGTGAAATTTAAATGTGAATGATGGAGCTTCTGAGAGTATTAAATATGAGCTGCTGGGAAAGGAGAACTTGTCCCTGCTGCTCTGCATGAGGCTGTAGCTGAATGATTCTTATGGAAATCATGGTTAATTATTGATAAAATCATTGATAACATAAAATTATTCATAAAATAATTGATAACATAAAATTATTGATAAAATAATTGATAAAAATACAAAACTTGAAGAGCCCTCATCAGTCCTGGGGGAGGTTTAATCCATCATAAAACCCTAAAGGGGACATCCTCACCACTGGAGGTGCAAAACAGAAATAATGTGTACAACAGAAATAATTCTTTTGGTGTAATTAAATCCTTTCTCATCTAATCTTGCTCTATTTTTTAAAAGTGGAAAGGTCACAGTGCCCTAAAATAAAGGTCATGTGGGAGCACTCAGCTTGGGTTCATGGAGTGAACTGGGAATTTGCATACACAAAGCAAATTGCCCACATAATTCCTTTGGTCCCACAAGGGAGGGAAAATAATTAGCATTCAGGCTGCAAAATCTGCACAGAGTTGCTCTTCAGGTGAGTGTCTGATTTTCACTTGTTAAAAATAAATAAGCAACCACAAATTGCCACATTCTTGAACAAAATAATACTGGAGGAAGGAAGAAATTCTTATTTCTTTTGCCTTAGTGATGTGCCAGAAGAATCCTCAATATTCCAATAAAATCTGAGCTAATTGTGTCCTGCTGACAGGAATACACTGAGCCCTCGAGGGGTTGAGTTTTAATCTGATTGTATTCATCTTGCCTTGGAACAGCAGGACTTTAAGCAGTCTTTTCTGCCTGCTTATGGAATAATCCATTTGGAAAATTGGATTGTGGAACTTGTAATTGTTTTCCAGACAAAACTGTATCAGTAGCAAATGAAATGTTTCCAGTCTGACCACTCTGCTAAGACGGAGCTGTTGAACATTTATTTTAATGCTTGCTGTCGCTTAGCTGGGAGTGAGGAGTGAGGCACCACGTTCAGGCTTTGGGTGTAAAAACTATTTTTCCAAACAACAGAAATCTGTTTCTGAATCTTTAAAAGACTTTCTGATAACAAAAACTGTGATTTTATTTTTGCTTTTTTTTTTTTAAGTGGACCAGTCTAACAAATCCTCAACTTTCCCTCAATAAAAAATAATAGAGAGAGCAGCTTTTCTCCACTGTTTTCCCCCTGTGCTGGAGCTGGGAGTGCTGGAGCTCCACATGGTGAATCCTTTGGGTTTCCATCTCCACCTCTCTGGTTCTGCTGCCCCAGGTTGGTGCTTCTCCTGCCCCTCGTGTGAATATTGCTGAGCCTGGAGGGAGCTCTGCTTCCACCTTTCCCTTGGCTGCAGCTCCCTCAGGATGGTGTCACGCTGATGTCCTGCAGAGCTGGAGTTCTCACCATGGTATTTTCTGAAAAATCCTTTCGTTAGGATCTTTTCTCCTGAGAAGCTGAGGCCTCAGAAATGAAATGTAAACAATGGTTATCTGCTGCTGTGGAATGCAACAGGAGTGTCTTTGATTGGTCTCATGTGGTTGTTTCTAATTAATGGCCAATCACAGTCCAGCTGTCCTGGACTCTCTGAGAGTCAGGAGCTTTTGTTATTTGTTCCTTTCCATTCCTTGCAAGCCTTCTGATGAAATCCTTTCTTCTGTTCTTCAGTATAGTTTCAATGTATCATTTTCTTTTAATATAATATATATCATAATAAATCAGCCTTCTGAAACATGGAGTCTGGATTCTCCTCTCTTCCCTCGTCCTGGGACCCCTGTGAACACCCACCACACTGGAGGACGTGGCTGCTGCATCTCCCAGGGCAGGATGGAATTTCCCCTGGAATTTCCCATTCAGGTTGTTATGAATAAGAAGCTTGACTAGGCCAATATTCACACAATCAATTTATTAATTAATATGGTGAAGTATGAGCAATACAGTGCTGGGTACAGTGGGGGAAGTTTTCCCTCCAACTGCACACCCATAGTTGAGGGTTACAGGTATTTATAGGGGTACTCATCAGCTTTCTCAGTAGTTTCTATTCCAATTTTTACTCACCAGCAGTTTCTATTCCCAATTTTTACGTCACAATTTAGTGCTGTGATTTAGTTTTTCTCAGGATGTATCCCAAAAGGAGTATCCCCAGATGGTGGTGGTCAAAAGAAGAAAGACAAATCCCATCTGGTGGAGTCCAGCTCCCCAGATGTGGGTCAACCTTTTAATTGCAGAGACTATAAATCTCATCACAGTGATGTCCAGCTTCCCTTGGTCGAAACTATAAATCCTTGAGTTGATGTTCATCTTCCTTTCTCAAGCTGTTTTTCTCTGCTTTATTAAGGCATGAGATAAGCATATTTCCTTTATATATATTCCAAAGCTATAGTTTCAAGGATACAAGCAATATTCTAAAATTATACTTGAAAAGGTTTTTACTGCAAAACTCTTTAAGGCTTAACTACAAGCAAAAAGCAACATCCTTAATGCTTTAATTCCAATGCTCCTAAATCAACCAAGGTTAATTGCAAACAAAAGATAGGTTCAAAGGCTTCTTCCATGCTTTATTTTCCTCAGTTATTATTAGAATTCGCAGCTGTCCCATGGTTGGTCTCCGCACATATCACAATCACAAATACACACATCGCCTGTTTGTACCTGACACAAAGCACAGCTTTGTATTGCACAAGGTGATCCCTGGCAGGGCTGCATCTCCTCAAGAGCCATCCCAGAGATCCTGAGCCTGCTGATGCTGTCTCACCTTCCTCTCCCTCTTCTCTGCCTCCTCTCCTCCCCTTGCCCAGCCAGGAGTGCACAGATCTCTTGCCAAGCTCCTCATTCAAATCCCAAATTGTGCTTTTCCAGGTCACGGAGCTCAGTAACGTGAAGAACATCTCGAGGCTGCCCAAAAGCACCAAGAAGCACGCAGTGGGCATTTATTTCAGTGATGACACCTCCAGAACCTTCGCTTGTGACTCAGGTGGGTCAAACGGCCACGCTCAGAGCGCTGGTTGTGAAATTATAAACGTGATGTACCCACACACAGATTTTCTGGGCATTTGTGCAGAGCTTGAGGCAGATGAGTGGTGCAAGGTGCTGCAGATGGAGTGCCTGGGAACACGAATTAATGACATTAGCCTTGGAGAGCCTGACTTGTTGGCATCTGGAGTAGAGAGGGAGCAGAGTGGTAGGTACAGAAATACCAATTTTTAAAATTATTTTTTGCATTATTTTCAAGCCTTTTAGATTGTACATATGGATATTGGGAATAAAGAGGAGCAAAACTGTTTTTCCAAGCCCTCCTTGCTGGTTTTGGGGGGTTGGTTTTGGTTGTTTGGGGGGTTTATTTTTGGCTCTTGCTACCAGAGATAATAAATAAGTTATCTAGAATTATTCTGGAGTAGCAGTTCCCTTTCTCAGATCAGTTAGTTGCTCTTGGAGATGGGAACGATTTGTTGTGTGGTTTTTTGGTGTGATGTCAGTGGCTGAGGCTTTGTAAAGAGAATAATAAATAACAGTAATTGCATGCAAAACCTGAGCCTGTGGCTACCCCTCTTTCCTGTGCAAATGAGCTCATTACCTGCTCAGGCACTGGATTTATTCTCAAATTGCTCACAACTTTATGAGCTGTTTGCAAATACCAGGATTATGCTGGTGCACTTCTCCTCAGGCTCTGAGTGCACACACAAATATTTGATGCCCTTTGGGTGCAGCATTTGACTGCCCCAAACGTGGGGTTTACAGAGTTACAGGGAGGAATTCTTTGTGTGGGAATGAATAGCTCTCAGTGCAAACAATAGGGATGGAAAATAGGAAATTCCTTGAATGACTTGCACATGTGCTGGGCAGGGATTTTAGACTAACCTTTTGTTTTTCTCCCAGAGAGATTCAATGTGTATTTGATGCCATCCCCTAATTTAGATGTGCATGGGGAATGTACCTTGCAGATAACATTTGAGAATATCTGTCTTTGGGACATCCAGAATCCCAGAGTCAAACTGGTCTCGTGGCCTCTCAGTGCCCTGCGGCGCTACGGGCGGGACCCAGCCTGGTTCACCTTCGAGGCGGGCAGGTAGGTGCGCTTGATAATGGGGGCCCTGGAAAACCTTACAGATAGACTCTGAAAATGTTAGGCTTTGTGTTTTGCCCAGATCATCGCACCTGCGTAAGCAGTAGGATGAATGATATAATTGTTAGATGTGATGATTGTGTAGTAATTAAATATAATTGTTGTGTAAGCATAAGAAGAATCATGAGAAACTATGTTAGAAATTTAAAGGGGAACCACGAGGGGCTGTGCTCGACTGAAATCTACGTATACAATAGAACAATATAAGTTTCATAATTAACATGAAAGTTACATAACGATAGAATATAAAAACATGTTCATCTCGAATGTATGTCGGAGTCAGATTTGGGTTGAATAATACCCCTGACACCCAGAGCTCTCAATAAAAGCACCGACATAGGATCATTTTGTGGTTAGATGTTTCTGAATGCTAACAGGCTTGGGTCCTGCTCCGCCTTTCCCTAAGGGTTTCCAAGGGTTTGGGAGCTGATCTGCAGCCAGAGGCCAGCCTGGACCCGATGCTCTAAAAAAAGGCAATTAAAGTGGTGAAACAAGTATAAATCCCCCCCCTACAAAAAACTAATTTACATAGTGTAACAAATATAACCCCCCCCCAAAAAAACCAAATTAAAATGCTGAAACAAATACCAATCCCCTCAAAAACTTTATTAAAATGGTGAAACTAATATTACCCCCCCCAATCCAAATTAAAATGCTGAAACAAATACAACCCCCCAAAGCCCAATTAAAACACTGAAACAAATATAACCCCTCCCCCAAACCAAATTAAAATGCTGAAACAAATATGAATCCCCCCCCCAAAAAACTAATTGATAGTGTGAAACAAATACAACCCCCCCAAAAAACAAATTAAAATGCTGAAA
>JAWWMN010000069.1:13183697-13205107 GCA_035047745.1 Catamblyrhynchus diadema | reverse complement strand
TTGTCCTGTCCGGAGCACAAACGCTGTGAGGAGCTGGGGGTGTTTGTCCTGTCCGGAGCACAAACGCTGTGAGGAGCTGGGGGTGTTTGTCCTGTCCGGAGCACAAACGCTGTGAGGAGCCGGGGGTGTTTGTCCTGGAGCAGAGGAGGCTCAGGACAGACCTGCCCCAAACTCCGAATGCTTTTTGTACCACCTGGCTCCCCTCCTCTGCATGGCTGCGTTGTACTGAGACCCTTCATGATTGATCCTGTATACTTGTTAAAACTCACCCAAAACAACCACATCCCCCAGAACAGGGAAATGAGGGGAAACAAAAGGAGATGCTCAGACCTCAGAGGAGCCGGGCCAAAGTCAGCTCCGTGGAGTTGGGTTTGTTTTCAGAATTAAAAACCCTAACCAAAAAAAAAAAGAAAAAAAGGCTTAAGGGAACTATTTTTCCCGGTTCTTTCTTTCCAACACTAGAGGGGGCAGGCAGCCCATGGAAAGCTCCATGCGGAGCAGGGATGGAGGATGGAAGCAGCATTTCCCTGCCTGCCCAGAGCTGTTCATGGATGGGCGCACGGCAGGAGGAGCTGCTGGTGGCAGCCTGTGGCACAGTCTGTGCTTTTCCACCGATCCCTTTATTAAATCAGTAATCCAGCACGGACCTGGCACGAGAGAAATAGACTGCAGGGGTACAAACCACTTGGTTTATATTTAGAAAAATATCTTGCTTGCTAGACTGGGAAAAAAGGATCTAAAAGAGCATTTTTACATTTTAAATGCACGTCAGAACTTTGAAAAATTATTAATTTGATTTTTATAAGTTTCTGTTCTGAAGGAGGGGGTAAGGAAAATCTGCATGGGTATTTCTGAGCTGGAGCAGCAGATTAAGCAGGGTTAGACTGAATTAACTGATGTGTGTGTAAACCCTGCCTGGGGTGCTGAGTTTAACTGGGCTGTTCTGTTTTTCCCCCTGGCTCTCTGAAGGTGTTCCCAGCGCCCTGAAGCTCCATGGCACCACGGACACCTTCCCATCCTGCAGCTCAGAGCAGCGGGAGGAGCCCAGGCACAGCCTCACAGCCTCTGCCCTCTGAGCAGCTGCCCCAGGGCATGACAGGGCTGATCACAACCAAGGGTGGAAACGCAGAAAAGTCCGGGTTGGATGAAGAATTCCTGCAATACAAAGGATTTTTTTAAACTTTGCCAAAAGCAGAAACGCTTCTGTGGATGTTGGGGAGAGGAACAAAGCCACCAAACCCTCTGGTGTATCTTTTATATACACTGGACAGAGAAGAAATCACTCCCTGAACACTCCACTGATTTTGTATGATAGGTATGTTGTAAATATATGAGACTCCTGCTGTAGTGTGGTTATTTTGGCTCCTGACACCGATTTGTGGCAATGCTTACCTTGAGTTATTCCCATTATTGTTACCCTGATCTCTGGAATGGTGGCCAGTTTGAAGCAGCTCTTGGATACAATTTTTCCTGTTTGAAGACTTGATTGATTTCTTTTAAAAGAATCTCCTCTTTCCTGTATTTATTTACATCTCTGTAAACATTGAAAATAAAAAAGTCTCACGCAATTTGTGGTGCAGTGGTTTTTGGGTGCTTTTTTTTGCTTGTTTGGGTTTGTTTGGTTTTTTTGTTTGTTTTTTTTTTTTGTTTGTTTGTTTGTTTGTTTGTTTTGGTTTGGTTTTTTTGTTGCCATTCAATTAGCACAAGCTAATTTTCTTCTAGGGCAGAATAATTGTCTGGGGTTTTGAGTTAAAAATAGCAAAAGGTGAATGCTGGATTTCCACGTGCAGGAATTTTGTGGGAACAGAGCTGGAGTGGAATGGAGGCTCTCAGGGAAGCCAAACCCTGAGAGTGATGCCGGCAAATGTGTTTCTGAAGGAAATAAAATCAATCTGCCATCGTTGTGGGAGGTACCCCACAGTGCAAAGATAAACTTAATTTATTTTAAATAAGGATTATGTGCATCCCTATTTTATCATAGTTCAAAACTTTTTTTTTTCTCTTAAATAAAGATCTTCCATTTTTTTCTTGATCAAGATTTAATAAAGCAATTTTTGCCTCCTTGAGGGAAGGCAGTGATTGAAGTGGGTTGGTTTAGCCTTTGTCTGAATGAAACGCCTTTTATTTTTCCAGCTTTCCCTGCTGTCAATGCTTATCCTTATAATTGTGTTTAGCTTTCCTTTCCCTTGCACCTTACAGCAGAAAAGCTTCATTAATATTTAAGGTGAGCATCTCTAGAACTTGTGGCTTGCAGGCAGATTGGCAGTCAGTTAAACAGTCACACAGATGGAATTAATTCGGGCAGAGCTGTACCTGGGCCCTGGTGCTGAGCACTTCGGGGAGAGCTAACAACCCTGCAGCCTCGGGCACCGAGATCAGGGCCAGGATGAGAAATCTGCTGTTCTCATTAACAAGGGCAGATTGATCCTCTGTTCCCAGCAACACTAATGAAGCATTCTCTGCTTTTTAGGGAATATTCTGCCCCCGACACGAGCCCTGTAGTGATTAAAGGAAAGCTGGTTTCAGACAGGAGGCTCCAATTAGAACCTGGTCCTCGGCTCTATTGATTGCTCCACACTTCTGGATTTTCCAAGGCATGGAAAAGCTTGTGGTGGTTGTTTTTTATTGCCTGTGGGTTCTGATGTTGCACATCTGGAGGCTGAGAGCCTGAGACTTTCTGTGCTGACAAACTCTTGACCCCCAGAAGAAAAACACTACATTTGACCTGAGGCTGTGGAGAAGGCTTCCAAAATTGATGGATAGAGCTGGGATTACAAGTGTGTAGTATGATTAGAAGTGTGTAATGTCATGTAGTAGAAAACTTAGAAATTAAAGTTTTAAAATACAGTAATATTTATAAAACAAGATAAAAATTTTAAGGCAGAAACTAGTAAACTCCTTTATCTTCTTCTTCACCTTCTTCTTCATGAGTTAAAGCAGTATGTTGTAATTAGATAAAAAAGTCCGCATTGTGGACTTGGAGTGGTTACTCAGTAAGTTAAAAGTAAAAATAATTCAAGTGTCATTTCTTAATTAAATAGTTTAACCTTAAAAAACCTTATAAAGAAAGATAGTAAGTTTTGACAATCCAAAAAAAAAAAAAAGATAATTAGGTGCTGAGGCATTCAGGGTGGTTGCTTTGTCCATGAGTGTTTTCCCAGCTTTCCCACACCCTGGGAATCTTGCAGGTAAAAGGAGGGAGGGGTTCATGTGCTCTAAGCCATCACAAATCTTATTTTATTCGTGCTGGTGAGATGAATTTTTGGTTTTCCAGCCGCAGGATACAGGGAATGAGGGGATGAACGAGAGGATGTTTGTCTGGCCGGGTGCAGTGCCAGAGGCTGCCGCGGGATGCCAGCAGGAGATGTGCTGAGATCCTGCTCTGGAGCCACAAATTGCTGAGCACCCAAAACCTGCTGCTGCTGCTGCTTCAGTTATTCTGGCAGGGGATGTAGCTGTGGTTAAAATAGATGTGAAGTTGTGGCTGTGAACAGGAAAGGAAAAATTAAAAAACAAAACATGTTGGGACAGAAAAATGAAAGCAGGTGATTCTGATTCTCTGATAAACCAAGGTGAGACAACAGTTCAGGGCTGTGAAACTGGGGTTTAACATGAGGGATGATTTCTGAATCTGGTAACTGGGTGCTCTCAGGTGAGGCTGTCACCTGCCTGGTCTGTTTGGGGGTTTTGTTGGCACAGTTCTCACCACCCACTCTCCACTTGTTTTCCATCATGGAACCATTCAAATTCTTCTGGAAAGTAAAACCTGGAGGGCAATACCATCCTTAGTCAGAGAATAAACCCCAGGCTGCCCTGCCAGTGCACACAGATTTATTTTCCCCATATGCAAGGTGCAGAATTGCTTGCCCAGGTATTGTTCCTGTTGCTGCTGCCTTTCCTGTGAGCTCCAAAGGATCCTTGCAGATGGTGAAATTCCCTGTATCCCCCAGAGCAAGGCAGGAGGTGCTGACTCTCCCACTCTGCTCCAGGAGTGCAGAAAGGATGGAGCTGAGCCAGAGCCCTGCTCATTCCAGAGCCCTTTCTCACTCCAAGGATTTCCCCCTTTTTTCCTCTCAGTTTGTTTGGGTTTGGGGTCGCCTGTTCCTCTCTGTGGGGATGCTCTGGGCAGGGCAGAGCCTTGTCCCAGGTGTGGTGAAGTGTCCCGAGAGCTCAGGGTTTATTTATCACTCCTCCCACTGAATTGCTGCTCTCCCCATTAACTTCCATCACTTCAGCTGTCGCCTCTGAATTTATTCACTCCCAGGAAAAATATTTATTTCCCTGGCCTGTGGAGTGGCGAGGCAGTGATTAGCCATGCAATCAGGAGATGCTGATCTCCATAGAAATCCTCTCCTTTCTGACATGAATGGGAATTATGCACCCTTAAACTGTATTAGTTCCACTCCTTAGGCAGGCACAGTGCAGGGAGACAGCGAGTTCAGCAGCCAGAGGAAAAGGCTGCACCAATTTCAGGGGGCTTTGAATCCGGGCAGGAGTCTGAAGTAATTATATCTGCAGGATTGGAGCAGGGAAGGAGTAAAGAAAAGTTCTCTCAGTCTGGAGGTGCTGGAGCATCACTGCTCAAGGCAGGCAATCCAACAAGCAGCTCCAACTTTTGGGAAATAGATTAAAATAACAGATCTGGTTGATTTCTATTTCAGTGCTGAATACCTCCACTGCTGAGGGCAGCTTTGTTCCTTGAGCTCCCAGGGAGTGCCCCTTTAGTTTGTGTTTATTTCTGTGCTTTGTGGCTGTTCTTGCACTGGAAAAAACAGAAGCCACTCAGGTGGGTTTGGCTGAGCAATCATCCCAACAAAATAGAAATTATTCCAGAGGGTCCATCTGCATAAACACACATCAATCTACTCCTTAAATGTGTCGTATTTACATGTGCTCCTTTCCCCTGAGGAGGCCCTGGAGCTGTGGAAATGTGCACCAGGAATTAATGACAAGGCAGGAATAGGCTCATATTGCATGGGAGGGCCAATAAAACAAAATGTGTGTAACCAAGAGGTGTCTGTGGGGTAATGGGAGCTGGGCAGGGATCTCAGTGTCATGTTTAATATCCTATCAAAAGGAAAGTGCAGGGTTTTATTTGAATGGCATTTTCTGTATGGAACAGCTATTTATTTTCACAGCTCATACTTTAGACAAACAAAAACATTTTATTTCATTTTTCCCAAGAGATCTGCCTTTATTGTTCCTGCAGAAAAAGCCATTTCTTCTTTTAGGAATTGCTGCTGAACATATGATTGAGGTTGGAGATATTAAATATCACTGCCCTGTCCGTGGGTGAGCTGGAGATGAGAAGGAGCTCCTGAAAACTCCTCCTGTGCTCTCTTCTCTGCCCTTCACTGCTTCAAGGTTCTGCCCCAGCCCTGCTGCACCCCGGCCTCTCTCTGCTGTTTGCTTTGTGCTTGCTGCAGCAGAGATCTCTAAACGATCTGCAGGTGGAGGTTTAACCCAAATCTAAACCCCAGGAAATTTCCAACCTGGTTTCCCTGAGTCGTGCACTAATTAACTCACAGGAAATCAGGATCGGGATCCAGTCACTGGGGAGGAGCCACTGCCACCCTGCTGATGGGAAGATTTGCTAATATTAAAATCCTAATATGGGTTTTAATTCAGGGTATTAAAAGGGGGTATTTAATGTGAGAAGTTCAGGTGGACAAAACCATCAGGGACGCTGAATGCAATTTCTCACAGTTTGGGGCAGCACCTGAGAAGGTTTTGGTCTGGAATATCCCTCCACACCTGGACACCTCCTGAATTCCTGCCTCCAAAATGTCATTTTTGTTGTGATTATCTCAATACATGCCTGATGCAGCCCTTTCACCAGCATTTTAGTGGATTTTTGGGGCTGAAATATAAATTAGCTGAGCCTGAACTATGGCAGCATTTTCATGGCCTTGTTCTCCTCCACTGGAAAGTTTCACACACAGTGAAGTAAAGAAAAAAAAATTTTTATTTTTTTTTTTAACTTTGTAATTTCCTGCTCCTTCCTCAGCCTTTGCAATAACATCTCACAGTGTCAGGCCTTGATTAATTCAATGAATTACAGCAGAACTGGAGCTGTCAGGAGGTTGCCAGTGTGTTTTGATTGATATTCAATTACCTTTCATGTAAACACCAATGATTTTAATGTCCTTATGTTCTAAAGTTATTTATGAACCAAATTTCCTGCAGGAAGAGCTGGAGCTGGTGCTGCTGGGCTGTCACACACATGGTGAAATGTGCTCACCAAAGGGACAGGGGCAGAAAAGTCCTGGAGGACTTTTTGTCCATCCCTCTGATCCTGCCTGTGCCTCTATTCCTATTTTAATATTAAAATGAATTAAATTCTTAAAAAATAAATTCATTAAAATAAATTAATCTTAAAATAAATGAATTAGACACAAATAAATATTGCACACTTCTAATTAAACTACACACATAATTTTAGTGTTATTGGTTAATTTGAGACGTTTTCTCTGCAGTTTTGGGTTAAAGGGAGTATTCTCTTTAAGTCCTACAGGTGGAATTGGAGATTTTTGGGTCCCTGGCTCTGAGCTGGGGTTGGGTCCCTCAGGGGCTGAGTTTTCACCTCCCCTGGGAATTCATGCGTTGATCTCTCAGCTCCAGGTGACTTTTCCTGCCAGCTGCTTTGGCTCAGCTCAGAATCTGACTTTTACATCTCCGAGCCAGTGAAAACTGGAAATAAATGCAAATATTTGAGGGGCAGCTGGGCAAAAATGGAATTCCTGAGCTGGAGATCCACAGAGCTGTCCCTGCCCCAGGCTGATCCATCATCAGCCTGGCTCTGGATCAGCTCCCACGTTACCCCAGGGCAAGGGAGTCAATATTGAAAAAGTGAGGGAAATTCTGCCCCAAAAAAAGGAGATTCCCCCCTGCAGCTGCTCAGGCACCAGGGGTTTTAGGGAGGCAGCGACAATTCAAATGTCACCACTTAGCTTTGTTGGGTATTTTAAACTGAATTTAGGCTCTTTTTTTTCCTGGGTTTGATGAGAAGTTTCCCAGAGCAAGACTTGCCTGAGAGAATTCACCGGCTGCGGCCGAGGGGCTGTGTCTGAGGCAGGAAAATGGAGAATGGAGAATGGAAAATGGAATTATTTCTGGAGCCAAATGAGCTCTCTGGTGTGCCATAGCTGGGGGCTGTTATTAACTGCAGAGCTGCGATCTGCAATCTACCCAAAAGGTTAAAAAAGGACTGGTTTAACCCCAAATGTGCTTGCTGAACTGCACAACCCAAACTTCGGGGTATTTCAAACAAAACCAAGGGCGGCCACAACCTCTCTTAATTCCAGAATGTTTTGTTTCTAAACCTCCTCCTGTTGCATCTTTTGAGTGCTAAAGTGCTTTTTTTCTCTTATATAACGCTTTAAAAGATTTAGGGGCAGAGTTCTGCAGTTGAAATAAAAATGTTTTCAGCTTCCCTGCTCCTTGATGCCCAGGAAACGTGTCCCTGCAGCCAGCAGCTGTAATTGAGGTGCTGCTCCAGAGGAGCACATTGACAGGGAATGTCACTGCAAACAAGGATTTTATGGCTCCTGGATTGCCTTGATTATGTGAAAATTAACTTAATCTGCAAAAAAATCCCCTTTAAAAGCGCAGGGAAATCAGGGCTGGGGTGACTCTGTAAGAAAATGAGATACCAGCTCTGTCTGTGAAGGACAAATTGGGTTTGAGCAGTGCCAAAACAATAAAATAAAATAAAATAAAATAAAATAAAATAAAATAAAATAAAATAAAATAAAATAAAATAAAATAAAATAAAATCTGCTTTGCTTAACAGCTCATAAATCTAGTTTTCCTCCCACTGTAGTGGTGCTTTCAAGGTAAGATCTGGCTGGTTGGAGAGAAGGAAAACCCCAAAAGAGCAAACCTCACACTGCTCTGTGGAGTTATTTTAAACTAATACATCTCCTAAAATATATATTTGAAGTGCTGAGTGTACTCTGCCCACCAATATTTAAATGTCAAGTATTATATATATATATATATATATACACACACACGTATATATATTTTTTTTTTTTTGCCAAATTCCTGGCAGTTTTCAGCTGTTTCCTGTTCAGTAAATCACTGGAATTGTTGCTGCAAAGCTGGAATGCACTGATTTAAATAATGTTCAATGTTTGTTTTCAAAGCCTTCTGTTTCATTTCCATTTCAAATGAAATTATTATGCAGAGTTAACTGGTAAAGCTTGAGTGGATTAAAGAAAAACTAGTGATAAATTAGAGTTTGAATCACAGGGAATTTCAGCCTCCAATCCCATAATTGCACACGTGGAGTTTATTTTATTCCTGCAGACGAATGCATTTAACACGCTGACAAGTTCAATTTCCCCACAGCTTTATTACACAAATCACTTTTTACAAAGGAAAAAAAGTCAAATTCCTCCAGCTCTCAACTCCTATGGATAAACCAAATTCTTTGGGATTTATGGATTTCTCATGGATAAATAAAATTATTTTGGATTTATGGATTTCTTATGGATAAACCCAATTCTTTTGTATTTATGGTTTTCTTTATGGATAAATCCCATTCTTTTGGATTTATGGATTTCTTTATGGATCTTGTTGTTCTGCTCTTCTCACACAACAAGCAAAGCAACACCTGCCAATGAGTTTAGAGACAAAAATATTCACTGGGAGCTCTAAATTTCACCCCAAAAGCTCCTGATTCATAAAATAATTGAGTTTTGGGGGGATTTTTTGAGTTTTTTTGGGTTGCCATCCTGTCCCAGCCCTGCCATGGCACCTTCCACTGCCCCAGCTTGCTCCAGCCTGACCTTGGACACTTCCAGGATGGGAAAAATTTCCTTGTGTGGAAATTTAATACCTAAACCCCTCATTTATAATAACAAATTACCTGATCACTTCAGAAATAAAACAGCAAAACCAAGAGAAGTTGATTAAAACCAGCAAATTGTGAGGAGAGCTTGGTAATATTCAGCTTTTGTACTCAGTCATCACTGGAGGGAAAATCTTAAATAATTCAGGGACTATTTCAGTATTTGATCCATCAAGGCTTGTAAGTGAGCAAGGTTCAGGCAGTGAACAAGGAGAATTAATTGAAATCTGACCTTGCTGCTGGAATCTCTTGGCCTTTCATTAGCAGAGCCAGATGTGTCCTGCAGTTTTGGAAATGCAAGGAAAATTGAATTTATTGAAATCTGGGCTGCTCACTCGTTCAGTTGTGTGGGACTGGGTGCTTACTGAAATACCCAAATTCACTCTTTTTTTATTTCAATTTAGAAACAGAGCCCTGAGGAAATCCCCACTCCCAGCAGTTTATTGGAACATTTGGGTATTTTAAATCAGAATTCTCTGCAGAGTGTGGAGATAAAACAAAAATGATGAGAAAGGATTGAAAAATGCTGCAGGATCTCAGTGTTTGGCTGGGTGTTGTGTCACAGGAAAACTCTGTGTTTTGGGAGGAATTTGATGGGAGGAGCAATGCAGTGGATATTCCATGGGATGCCTGCAAAAAAAATGTGATTAATTGGCTAAATTAAGGTCTGAGGTCGGATCTGACACTTGTCCCATCTCAAGTAACTCAGGGAAATTAAATTAATACAGTTTTTAATGTTGATTTTCAGTTGTCAACAGTGATTTTCACAAAAAAAAGCACCGAATTTTAAGGGGATTAAGATGATTTCAATTTTTTTTTCTATATGTAGATTATTGTAAATATTCATTAATAATTCTTTTTGGCATTTTGAAATGTGCTGATGATAGAAATGACGTGATAAAAATATCTTTGATTTAAAAGTCCTTTTCTTAAGGAAGAGTTCAACAGAATGTAGTGGAAGATGCTTTTAGTTCATTTACCATAAAATTTTTAACATTTGCATTAGAATTAAAGCTAAAAAGCAATTACAATGTATAAATTTCTGTTATTAATATATATTTCTATGATTGATATATAGAATATACAGGGAATTTAGAAAATATTTTAGCTGAACTTTTTGGGTTGTTCTTTCTCCCTGGACGTTCCACACTTGGATTTAAAAGAATTCTAATACAAAATACAGATAAATGCTGAAATTGCTCCCATAGCAAGCATAAAATGAATCTAAATAGGTGTGACAGTCAATTTTCTGACTTATTTCTGTATGGGGAAAGGGTGATAAGAGGTATAGAATGGATAAATATTTTCTAAATGGTGAAATTATCAATTTTAGAGAGTGAGCAGTCAGGAGGGCTTGGGAATTGATAAGGAACTGCTTCCATGGGTAGGAATTTGAGGCTTTTAAAAAACTGATGAAGTGGTTCTGTCTTTTATGTAAAAGGTACCAAAGAGAAGAAAGAGAAATAAATATGAGAACCTGGCAATTTACAGTGAGCAGGGATAGGGGTAGGGCTTTATCCACTGTGACATTGTGGACATCAAATTTTAATGCCTTAAAAATCACTGCATGGTTTATTTCTTTATTTCTTTATTTCAATTTAGTTTTTCTATTTCAGTGCCAGTCTCTAAAAGCCAAGGTCATTTTCAGTTTGTTTTTAGTGTTAAAAACCAATCAAACTTTATTGTAACTATTAAAAAATGTGTAATATTTTGTGTCTAATAAAAGATAATATATATAAGATTATATATATATTTTATATATATATATCTTTCATATATATATATAAATTCATGGTATATATAATAATGGTATCATAATAATAGTATAATAATATAGTATATGCTATAATATAGTATATAATATAGTAATAGTAGTAAAGCAATAATAGTAGTAGAATAATAATAATAGTAATAATAATAGTATATATATATACATACATATAAATATATATATACACATACATATAAATAAATATATATATATAAATATATATATATTTATATGTATGTATATATATATAATATATATACTATTATTATTACTATTATTATTTATATACATGGTGTCTAATAAACTTCTATAAATATGTCCAATAAACTTCCCATTTACCTTGTAAAACCCCAGAAATGCCATCCACCCATCCCTAACACAACACCACCACCACAGGGCTGACGCTTCCCCTGAAGCCTCAATGTGCAGGAACACCCTCAGCTCCTGGATCATTTCCTCGGCTCTGCTGAGCTCTCAGAGCCCAACCAAGCAGCCCCAAAAGCCTTTTCAGAGCTTTGGAAAGGAGCAGAACCCCCCTGTTCCCGCTGTGGGCCGGGATAGTACGTGGAACACGACTTCAGACATTTGGTGTAAGGGGAAATAATGACCTGAAGATGTAGTTATGTGAGGTGTTTAAAAAATCCGTTTTTTCAGGGTCTCTGTGTTCGGTGGAGTGATTAAAGTGAGAGTCCTGCAAAGTTTCCTTGGGATAAATCCAGCTCAGGTTCTTTCTGGGGAGTGCTGGTGGTGAGGAGAGTTTGAGAGGTGGTGGAGAATGGAACAAACACACCAGGACTGAGGAATAAAGCACATTTCCCAGATTTGATATTGTTTAAATACCGGAATTGTTTGAGTACCTGAAAGAGCTGAAAAAGGTGGAGAGAGGGGATTTCCAAGGGATGGAGGGACAGCACACCGGGAATGGCTTCACACTGCCAGAGATGAGGGCTGGGTGGGATTTTGGGAAGGAATTCCCAGAAAACCTGTGGCTGCCTGTATTGTGATAACATTTCTACAGAAATAAAACAAGAATTATCTAAACCATTCGCCTCTTTCATAAATCACCTTACTCAAACAGTAAAAAAAACCACAGTAATAAAGTCACAGATCCTCATCTACTTCAAAACTTAGCTTTTACAAATCCCAACAAAAAATACAAACTCCTAATTAATACCTTACCTAATCCACCACCAACCTTACCTCAAATAATAAAAACATAAAACAAAATGAACACTCCTCAGCTGCCCCTGGGTCCCTGGCAGTGCCCAAGGCCAGGCTGGACGGGGCTGGGAGCAGCCTGGGATGGTGGAAGGTGTGGAAAAAAACAATCTTTACATGCTTGGAATTCAAACACTGAGAGAGAAATTGATGTAAAAAAACATATTTTAATAAATTGATTTTATTAAAAATAAATTTATTTTGATTGTATTCAGGTTGGGATTTGATCCAGGAATGTGTTTCCAGAGCTGGGTGTTTTCTGGGAAGGAAAAATAGAGTTTAAACAAGCTAAGGGAGAATTGAGTTTAAATGTCTCGCGTAGTACTGGGTAAAATTTGATCTAATGAAAGTATTTTAGTGGCATTGGTTATCTGAGGACCACTGTTCTCATTGTCAGGATAAATAGAAAATCCTGCTGGATCTTATGGAGGTGCTGAGATAAATTCATATTTCTTTAGGAAATTGTATTTCCTACGCTGGCTGGAGACTCACTCGTTATTTCCCTGCCTTAATGAGGCCTCCAAAACACCATTTACTCATCAGCTCCCAGCCAGGTGGGGAACCCAACAGCCTCCCAGTTTCCTCAGAGGGCAGAGATGAATATTCAGCCTTCATTTCCAGCTGGGAACGTGCAGGAAAGGCTGGAATAAAGAACAACCCTTTCCTTTGCCAGCCCTGCCTCCAGCCTGCCCGCGGTTAATTGGCTTTCTGTCCTCCACACTTGGCTGCACCAAGGTTTTACAAATTTCCACGGCTCCCTCCAACAAAAAACTTTCCTTTTCTTCTTCTAATTAATCAAAATTGATACTAGCAGCAAAAAAAAAAAAAAAAAGGTGGCAAAGAAATGAATATTTGAAGTAAGAAGCGTGGAAATGGCGTTTTCAGCCCAGGACTGTGATTCCCATCTCAGAGCGCGGTTGCTGGAATCTCTAATTAATGTGTTGTCATTAATTAACTGCTGAAACACAAACTGTGATGAGTTTTTGCTTTAGCAAAAACACAAATATGGATTTTTTTTTTTTCTGCCCTTTCGGCTGGGGAAAGTATGACCTGAAATTAGCTTTATAATTTTGGTTATTTGTGCTGGATAATCCTCCCGGAGCAGCTCTGGCTGTGGCTCCTCCTGTAACCCTCTGTTAATCAAGGTCAGAGCCAATTAGCAGAGTCTGTTTAAATTGCTATGAGCAATAAAAGACAACTAGTTTTTGGTAAATTTTGATAAATTCTTTAGGTTTTTGATAAATTCTTTCAGTTTCTTTAGCCCATATTCAATATTTTCAGAGCTGAATTTTGGGCGACTTTTGGAACCCAAAATTTAACATTTCTGGTGAAAATATGGGAGTTTAATGTCATGATGAATATTTGTAAAATACCAAATATGATTTATGGGCAGGTCTGTTTTTCAGCTGAGGATCTTCCAGACGCTGGAATATTCACAGCAAAGCCATCAAACAGGTGCTGAATTAATTTTGAAGAAAACAACTTAGTGCATCACTAAGTAAACCCCTGACATCCTGCTTAGTATCTTAATCATAAAAAATGTCCAAATAGATCCAACTTCCCAATAAAAACAAATAAAATTGAACCTAATTTCCACCCCTCCTTTAATTACAGGTGTTTAGGAGATTTAATGCATCTCTGAAGTGTCCAAATGCCCTGAGCAGTGATCCAACATCTGCAGGCTGTAATTCCTCTCTAACATCAAACCATTTACTAAATTATTGTAGCAGCAAACAAATTCACTTCATTTGAGGTGTCTGAGTGGTTTGTTTTTTTCTGGAGGCATTGAAATCTCTCACACAAATCTTCCTGAGTCCCCCAGCCGGAGCTGAGTTTGTTCTGCCTGCACCAAGCTGTTGGCAGATGGAGAGGGAGGCACTGCAAACTCAGTTAATGCCTTTTTTAAATATTGTGCGGCTTTTTGAATGTTAAATCCTCCAAGAAGATGGAAAACAATTTTCTTTGGCCAAGTAATGAGAGAGACGTCACATATATATGGATTGAATATGAATGATAAATGAATTTACAGATGGATTATATGGAATTTTAGATATGGATTATAAGAATCAGTGTTTTGTTTTTTTTTCTTTTTACTTTCTATTTTCCCTCTCTATTTTCCCATATTCGTTCCAGGAACTCCTGAACAAAGTTCATCTCAAAGTCTTTTTCCAGCTTTTCATTAGAGGCAAGAAGTTTTTTAGGTCATGGTATTTATTTAGGTTGTCCTTCAAAATTCCTGTAGTCAGTGAAATATGAGTTTCCAGTCAACAGCCCCTGAAATATTCTGTGTCTGGGTGTAAAAATTTCACCCTGACTTGGTGAGAGTGAGGAAAACAAGCCCATAACAACAAAGAGTTCTGCATCTTTGAACTCTTCATTGGCTTTGATAATGATCAAATAAATCAGATCTGATCTTTCTGAGTTCATCAGCCCATTAATAACAGGCTGCCCTTTCTTAGGGCAGATCTGATGATATTTTGTGATGACCAGTCAGGGGAAAAACATGTTTAATGCGCTGACAGCTGATTTTATTATCTCTGGTAGCCATCCATTGTCTGCAGACACTTCTTTGAATCAGAGCCAATTCTGCATTTGCAGGTCGGGGCTGTGGCAGAATCCCAGAATTACCAAAAATCCACTGGGGAGGCAAAGCCCGGTGCTGGGGAGAGGAGAAGAATTCACTATTCCTGCAGAAACTCTCTTTAATCAGGAGCTTTTGTGCTGCTGAGCTCCCCAGTGCAGGCATTTCCCAGCTCAGGTGAATCCATTTCAAGGCAGATTTTCAGAGCTGAATTCCCAGTGATACCAAACTCTGCTGTAAATCTCTGTGCACCGAAACCCCCTCTTAAAAAAGATGTCTCCACCTGATAGGGTGCTAAGTATTTTCATTTTTAGAGGGTTTTTGGCAGACTTCAGTCACTGTGCAGGATAGTAAATTTTCCCTGGAGTTCTCATAAAGATGACAGAGAGGTGCCTTTGAAAAATAACAGGGGACTTTGAATTTCACAGATATTTTCAAAAATAAAAGCTATATATATTTATATATATTAATATATTTCTATATTATATGGGTTGTATATATTCATATATATTTATATGGATTGGTTTTAATTTCTATATAAATATAAAATATTTTTATAACATTTATAATCTATATTAATAATTTTAATATAACATATTATATTTTATGTAAGTTATGTTATATATATGGATTGTTTATATATATATATTAATATAATTTATAATGTAGATTTATAATTTTAAAAATATATATATATTCTGTATTTTGTTTATGTAAGTTATTATATATAACAAGCTAGTGATGTAAATAATAATGGTCCTAAATTGTGGAAAAGCTGACACACACCTGACAATAAATGGGAATAGGATGTGTGCTGAGGAAGTTGTTGACCTTCTTCTGTTTGCTCTGTGCAGAAATCTTTATAGATAATGCCAATCCTAGAAATAAATTGCTTCTTTCCTTTTTGCATGTCCTAATTTTATTTTTTTTCCCCCTCAAAAAAGTTTGCTTTCTGGCTCAAAGTTTTAGCTGGGTAGACATGAGTGTAAAACTCATTAAAAGGGGATTTACTAAATAAATGTCAATGGGCTCCCCTAATAAAATTCTGCAGGGGCCCGAGCAGCCCAATTAATGAGAGACCAGAGCAGCTCCTTGCACACAAAGATTTTGTTTTCAGCAGTGGAAGCACAAGAGGAAGGTGCCCAATTCTCCCAATTATCTCCCAAGGAATGTCCTGAGCTGTTGGTTCCTTCACAGGCTGCAGTGAGAACTTTGGGGTGGTTTTTATTTTTCATGTCCTGTTTGGGAAATACCAAATCCTGTCCGGGCTCTGCTGCACATCCCTCACTCTGCATTAACTTTGATTTTAATTCTGTTTTCATTCTCCTTTAATTCTGCTTCTGTTTTCATTCTCCTTGATTTTAATTCTGTTTTCATTCCCCTTTAGTGCATTCCCAAGGACCATGGAGAGAGCTGAGTTTTACAAAGCTTTTCCAAGTGATCTTCAAACAGGACTTTGGAAAATGTTGGGGTTTGCTCTCTTGGGAACATCTCCTTGCAAAGAGCTGCCCCCAAAATGAATGAACCCAGCAGAAGTCAGTGTATTCAAAATTCAGTCTGTCCCAGTGCTGTGGTGTTGGATTCTGCCCTTTTCTGACCCAGAGATGGGAAACTGAGAGGTGTTTTAAACATTTTTATTTTATTTTTAGTCTTATGGCAAGAGTGAGACAATACAGATGTTATAATTCACACCATCACAATCAAAAGTTAACAATTTATTAATTACAATATGAGTGTTTCTTGGCCCATCAGCTTTAGCCACTCTATGTTGTAAATGCCTTAAAGTTAATAATTTTTGGTACAAATGATTCTGGCATTTGCCCCTCAGATCAGCCTCTTCAGCCTCTTTTATTCACTGGTAACCCCAGTGGGCAAAGCCAAGCCCAGCTTATGGATTTTGTCACCTTTCATGGATGTGAATCCTTCCGGGGGAAATTTCCCTTTCCAGGGGGAAATTCCAGCTGGACAATCACAAACCAGCTCCATTACAAATCCTGCAGCCCTCATGACAGACACCTGAAATTTGCATTTTCAAATTCAGCCCCTCAGCAACGCGCCAAAGTCAGCACTGAGTTAAGAAAAAAAATCCTTAAAATCCTGTGTCTGCTACTTTGAAATGATTTGTAATGGTTTTGCAGCTCTTCAGGATCTATTTTGTTTTAAATGAAACTTGACATTTACATCATATCAATATTTGGTTTTTACACAGGCAGAACAAGAGAAGCTGCAACCCTCCAATCATCTGCAGAGCAGCAAATTGGAATTATTTATGAGGAAAAAGTGTAATGTTTCATTTTCATATTTTCAATTAAACTGGATTGAAAGCAAAGCTGTCCAGATCAATCCAGGGAAAAGAAATACACAGACTTGGGTTTAAAAAGCCCTGAAATGAAACCTTTCATTTGTTTTATTCCTTTTTGTGTGTCATAGGGTTTTTTTTACTCCAGTAGAAAATGAGAACAAGGCAAAACAAAACAAAACAAAACAAAACCAAACCAAATACAAGAAATTGAGAAACTGCACTGTTATTTAAAGCATTATGAAAATATTTAGCACCTCTAGCTCAGTGCATCTGCAATTAATGATCCTGAAAGGCCTTTTGGAGGATAAAGGGTGGTTTGCTCTGAATTTCTGCCTCCTGACATCAGTGTGGAGCAGAGCCCACCCAAATCTGACCCCTGCCACCCCTCCCCTGTCTCCCCAAATCCCTTCCCTCCTTTGGCTGCACTTTTTAATTAAAAACCACACAGGCATTTGAGCAATCCTTTATTTGCTCGACCTGGGGAGCTCTGAACCTGCCCTCAAATGTCAGGGAGTCCATCCCAGTGTTTGACTGTGATATTCTGCTGCACCTTCCAGGCCCCTCGGGGCAGCCACCTCGGGTTTGTCCCTCACTCCTGGCTCTGCTGCTTCCCGCAGACCAAAACGGGCACAGTCCCATCTGTAAATGAGTTCCTAATGCTTGAAATGCTTTTAAAGGGTTTAAATCTTGGCCTGCCTGGAGTTCCCAGGCAACTGCCACACAAATTAATTCACCTGCGAGCTCCTGGCTCTGTCCTGTGCCCCAAAATCCCAGTCAGACCCTGGGATTTCCTGCTCCAGTGCAGGGAACAGCGGAATCCTTGGGAATCCATGGGAATCCTTGGGAACTCTTGGGAATTCATGGGAATCCATGGGAATCCATGGGAACTCATGGGAATTCATGGGAATCTGTGTGAATCCATGGGAATTCATGGGAATCCTTGGGAATTCATGGGAACCCGTGGGAATTCATGGGAATCCTTGGGAACTCTTGGGAATTCATGGGAATCCATGGGAATCCATGGGAATCCTTGGGAACTCTTGGGAATTCATGGGAATCCATGGGAATTAATGGGAATTTGTGGGAATTCATGGGAATCCATGGGAATTCATGAGAATTCATGGGAATCCATGGGAATTTGTGGGAATCCATGGGAATCCGTGGGATTCATGGGAATCCGTGGGAATCCGTGGGAATCTGTGCGAATCCATGGGAATTCATGGGAATTCATGGGAATCTGTGTGAATCCATGGGAATCCATGGGAATTCATGGGAATCCATGGGAATTCGTGGGAATTCATGGGCATCTGTGCGAATCCATGGGAATCCATGGGAATTCATGGGAATCCATGGGAATTCATGCAGCTTCCACCCCTGGAGAAGCAGCCCCGAGCTCCAGGCCAGGAACAAAGCTGAACCTGCTGAGATTTCTTCTTCCTCTGCTGTGCCTGACACTGAGCTTCGGGATCTCAGAATCCTGGAGTGGTTTGGGGTGGGAGGGACCTTGAAGCTTCTCCATTCACACCTTCCACCATCCCAGGCTGCTCCAGCCCCAGTGTCCAGCCTGGCCTTGGGCACTGCCAGGGATCCCTGGGGCCTTGTTTGAGCTCCCTTCATCCATCCCAGCCTATCCCAGACCGTTCCAAAGCTGACCTTACCTTTCCATCCTCAGGAAAGCGCAGGCTCTGTGCGACACAGGACCTTTGCAAGCAGTTCAGTTCTGCTTTCACAAATATTTTGCCTTTAAAAGGGAAAAAAACCAGCCTTAGTTTGCATCACAATTTCCCTGAGCACTGGGATGGATCATTCTTTATTCCAATGAGCCTGAGGGCTTTACCTACTGAAATAATTTCTTACTTAACACCAAGCACCCATAAATATTATTTCTCATATTCCCACTAGTATTTCATTTGTATACTAATTTTCCAATAATGCAGACCTGGAATCATACTTAAAGTTCTTAACGGGGGGCTGCTGGCTTTAAATTTAGATTTTATTTTTATAAATTGCTCTTAGACTTACCCATAATCATAATTTCACATTGCTCACTCAGGTTCCCAGCAGTGCTCCTGGATATTTGGCTGCACTTTCACAGCCACTTTATGATGAAGAGAGAGTCATTAAAATGGATGTTCTGTATTACCCAAGGACTTCTTTTAGCAAACATTCCCTGTAAAGCTCCAGATTCTCTGCAGGGGTCTGTGTAGCAGCTCAAGACTGAGCTCTGCTCTGCATTGATTTTATTCTGTAAATCAAAATTTCCTCCTGTAGTGCATAATCAGAGCTAATTTCATGAATTCATTTAAAGAATCACCACAGCCCAGATTTTGCCAGGCACTGTGGAGTTCCTGCTGTTTTAACTTGTCACATTTACTTTATTTACTTTCTAACTGGTTAATGTCAAAAACTGGGGTTTTTTCAAGTGAGTCAATGAAACTTAATTTTTTTCTCCTGAAACAAATGAAAAATTCACACAAATTTTGCAAATGAAATATTTTTAAGCATGTTTGGGAACATTTATCATGTTGCTTTCAATCCTTTTATTCCCTTAAAAAACACTTGAGTGAAATGGGAGACTTTAATTGCTCGTTTTTATTAAATTTTGTCTTAAAAACGCCTAACAGGAAATTTTCTAAAGTGTTTCAGGGCTTTCACTCGAGTGTGTGCTTTGATGTGTTTCAACAGGTGTAGGGAACAGGGAAATAATTGATAAATAAAATGTTTTCCTGCAAAATCAGGAGATTTAAGTTATCTACCCCTCTGATACAGAGTGGAAATGGAAAATAAAAGACAGAACTCAGAAAAAAATTCCAGCTGATGATTTCTTGATCCTTTTCTGCTTTAAACAACCCTTCTGCTCTGGCAGGAGGAATGGGAGCAGAGAGAGGCAAAAGCAAAAGGTAAAGAAGGAAAAATGGGGAAAGGAAGGGAGTGCTGAAGGCAAACTTGTTGAAATACACACTTTGTCTTTCCAAAAGCTGCAGCTTTGAGGAGTTCATTCTGTCACTCACAGAGACGCAGCTGCAAGCCCCAAAGGTCAGAGGTATTTATGAGCTTTTAAGTGCAAGGAGAGAAAAATGTTTTTATTAGAGGGAGGCTGCCAGGAGGGGAATTGATTCAGAGACAGCAAATCCTCCCCTCTCTGGGAAGTGCAATTCTCTCGGCAGAAATGGTTTAACAAATAACTGAGCAATGGGGTTGGAAGGCAGAGAGGAGGGCAGAGCTGCTGAGGAATTTGGGCAGAAGGGGATGGGAAACCCCCGGGTGGGACAGGAGCAGCCCCGGGGCACCCTGCAGATTTATTTGGCACAGCACCCCCGTGTTTGCCAGCTCATAATAAGATGGATTGTTACAGTTCCTGGCTCAGAATTGAATCCTAAACTGTTTCTGCAGCGCGGCTGAAGGCACATCTATACATCTAAAAAGGAAACAGTTCTGTTTTCCTCAAGCTTTGCTGAAGTTATGGTATTGCCAATTTGCTCCTAAACTGCCTTCCCCAAGAGAGGATTAATGGGCTGGCAGCACAAGGGGCTGTAAATACTCGCAGTGGCAGAAGATGCCTTTAGCCTGATTTCTTGGAGGTGTTTTGCCAGAATTTCAGAATTTCCACTGACCTGAGACCCCCTGAGTGAGCCCACAATCAAAAGAGCAAAATCTCTGCCAAACAGCAGAAATGTGAGGGAAGGGTGGAGATTAATAATGCAGCCAGGACAAAGCTTGAGAAGAGAGAAAATAATATTTTTTATTTTATATATATATAAATATATAAATATATATATATAATATATATATACATATAAAAATATATAATTTTTTATATGTATATATATCTATGTATATATATATAATTACATGTAATTATAATTACATATATATAATCACACACCCACATATATAATTACATATATATTTATACATATATATATATAAATACATATATATATATGTGTGTGTGTATAAATATTTTATCGATAAATAATTAATTTTTTGCTTTGAGCTGAGCAATAAATCTCCAGGGCAGTAATGGCCCTCCCTGGCACTCACTGAGGTGTTGATGCAGTTTTCCCAAGTTTTCCCAAGTTTTCCCCTCTGATCCTTGAGGAGTTTCCCGATGCTCTGACGCTGCTCAGGCTGTGAAGAGGTGACTGAGAGGAATCTGAGCTCAGCTGATTACTGCTGTGCTAATTAGGAGTGTCACTTGTCCAGGGAGCAGAGATCCTGGGAGCAAACCCAAAGCGTTCTGGGCTCAGCCAGCCTCAGGATCTGATCTGAGCTGAGCAGGGGGTGCAAAGGGGCTCAATCCATGAAAGTCCATCCAGATCCACCTGCTTTGGGCTGGGCTTTACAGCAAATATTGATCCTGCCTGGAGAACTCCAAACAGGAGAGGAAAAGCCAAGGAGAGCTGACCTTGGACCCCCAGGAGCTTTGTGAACTTCTCCCTGCACAGTGCAATAAAGTGAATGTTTTCTTTGTGCAGGAAACAGGGGAGCTTCTTCTTAACCTCCAGGAGACCTTTTAAGCTCAGGGATTTTTTTTGGGAAGCAGGGGAAGTACAACAAAATCAAAAAGCTTTTACAGCCAAGCTGCTGAAACCTCAAATTGCTGCTTCTCACTCCTGCAATGTGTGAGTGAGAATATTTCAGCTGCCAGGGAGAAACGACTGCTTGACAGCTGAAACATTCT
>JAWWMN010000069.1:13161618-13183597 GCA_035047745.1 Catamblyrhynchus diadema | reverse complement strand
ATATTATATTATATTATATCATATTATATTATATTATATTATATTATGTTGCTATATTATATTATGTTACATTACATTACATTACATTACATTATTATATATTATAATAAATTATATTATTATATTATTCTATATTATAATTATATATGTTATATTCTATATTATCCTCAGTGTTTCTGAATGTTTGTGGTTGAAATAAATAAATGAAGTAGCTGCATAGTTACAACTTTGACTGGAACTGTGGAGCCACAACAGCAGGTTCTGAACAGAAATTTCCTTTCCAAGGGGGAGGGAAAGGAGAGGAGATGATTTCTGTCTCTTATGGCAGAATTAGGTCCAAGTACATTTCCATCCCTCCTCCAGCTAAGGCGTTTTAGCTTCCCATGGAGTTGAAGACATTTCCATCCTGAACAAACTCTCCTGCAGGAGATGTGAATGCCAGGCAGTGCTCTGCAGGCCTGATTACAGACATTACAAACTGGTTACAACCAAATGCTCATAAAAGTGAGAGCAGGAGCAGCAGCAGTTATTGATTCTTCACTAGCGTGTTTTAATGAGTTTTGTAAGATATTGGTAGAATTTTAGCTAAGATTTCTTCATATTTGTTAGGTTCTTATTGGACCATAATCATTTTTGGTGTATAATTCAAAGGAGAGCTTTTTAACAGTTAGTTAAGAACTTCCCTAAGTACCCAACTGAATTTATTTTTAATTATTTTCATCATGCAAGCTTTAATTCTATTTTAAACTTAATCTCTACATAAAAAAATCCACATTTTTAGCTGTATTTTTTTCTCTCAAGTGCAAGTTCCCATTTGTGGATTTTATATCCATCAATGGGATGATCAGGACCATATGTGAGTTCTTCATTATTGATTTGATGTTCTTTTTTCCTTCAGACAGCCCTGAAGCTGTTTTATTTCCCTGCTATGTGTCTGTTGCCATGATTGTTCTCTCAAATCACTGTTTCCAGAGTACACACTTCACCAATATAATTTAAAAGACAACATTTTGTTCACTGCCTCAAGTATGAAGCACTTTACCTTAAAAACATTTCCAATTCAGTGATTGTTCAGATGGAGGGTCAGAGGAGCAGAATATGCTGGGACCAAAAAAAAAATATCTGAATATTTGCACCCTCAGAAAGAAGCATCAGAAGCACTTGCAGATGTTGCTGCACAATAAATCACTTTGAAAGGAACTTTACTGAGGAAATTATGACCAGTCTTGACAGGGAAATTCAGAGATTCTCTGTGTAAATATTTGTCTTGCTGCTTATTCCTCCAGCCTGGTTTTTCTGTGATTTATGGGTTCTGTTCATGTGATTTCTGAGCATTTAATAGATGAGATTTTGTGCGTCCTGCACTGAGCAGTCCCTAATCAGCTGTAAGAATGAGAAGTGAGTAAAATCTGTGTCAGCCCCAGCACAGCAAAACAGCCTTTTCTTCCTCAAACTGCTGCTGGCAAGGCAAGGGAGACTTTCATTCTGGTTTTTACTTAAAGCACAGCTGGAAGCAGAACTGGAAATCGATCATTTTAATGAAGTCAACACCCAATTTAACAGCAGAGAGTAATCTTGGCAGCACAGTGATTGTTTATTACAGGATCTGTAAGGGGAATAAACATTTCACTTGGTGCAAGGAGTCAGCTTTGCCTGGCCTGGAACTGCTCCTGCTCAGCTGCAATGTTGGAGGTCAAACTGCTCAAAAAACACAGCGGATTCCTCAAAAGCTTCTCCTGGAGCTCCTTGCTGTGGTTTGGAGGGAGCTGGGCTGGCTGGAGCAGAGGGTTCAGGGCTGGAGTCTCTGAGCTGGGGTTTTGTGGATGAAGTCAGCTCAGCTCAGAGCTGGAACTCTCATTTTACAGGAAATTTTACAGAAATTTTACAGGGAAAGGTCTCTGGGAATCACTTGTGTGCTGCCTCTGTTGCATTCAGAGTTCCAGGGATCAGCACTGATCCTTGGCAGCACTCTGAAGGAATGGAGAGCAGCATTAAACCCGGACTAGAAAGGGACTTTGGAACACCCATGAACACCCCGAGAAACAGGTTCATCTAAGTTTGTTTCTGGCTGAAAACAGCAGCATTTGGACAGCTCCAGGCCACAAAACAAACCCACTCCAGGTGAAATTGATGTGCAGAACTGATCCCTTTTCCAGCTCACAAATCCAGGGTGACCCTGACTGAAGTTTCCCCTGCTTTAATTAAGAGCTCTCCATGCCCTTGTGCTGATTTGCATTTATCTGAGCAAAGAGGAGGAAATAAAGTGGGATTTTGCAGGAGGCGTTTGTGCAGCCAGCACTGGGAGCACGGGCGGGCTGGGGAGCTGATGTTGGGGGAATTTTGGTTTTCGGGCAGGGGAGAGGCCAGGCCGGGCTCCCCACGGGCCAGGAAATTCCCCTGCTGGCACCTGGATTGTGGAGGCTGTGCCCTGCTGATCCTCTGGTGGCAATGAACCCAAAAAGTTCCTCTATCAATTCACTGGGTTCTGGCAGAATCAGTCCTAAATCCTGCACAGTTTCATCCAGACTTGGATTACAGAAATGGAGCTCCCTGCGAGGATTTAAAATGTCATTTAACAGCTTGATTGTCACTTACTATTCCCTAGGACTGCATTCAGTGTTATATTCATGACACATTCTCAGAACCAACCCCAAAAATTTGTTGCTATTCTTTCCTGCTGCTTCTGTTCTGAAAGAGGTTAAATTTTAGGTGTTATGGCAGTTTGGGAGGGAAAAAAGAAAGCAGTTTATAAGCACTGTGCTAAAAGCAATAACATTTGATTTGCAATAAAGTATATTGTATGAAAGTTTCTGTATTATTGGATTCCAGCCCCTGCATTAGTGACTATTCACCTCATCTTCCCACCCTGTAGGGAAAAATCATTGACAATTGAAGTATTTTGATTTGTGCTGTTTAGGCAGTCTGGGCAGAAATGCTTTGAGCACAGGGTGGTTGTGCTGCCTGGTGCTGATGTCCTCAGGAAACAAATCTGCTCTGGGAGAGAGGGGACTGAACTTTTCTTTGCTTTAAAGTCTGTTTATGAACATGCTTTATGTTCTCTTTATGAACATGTTTTTTATAGATTCTCACAATTCAATAGTGTGGCCCAACTCACACCCTTTAAATCTGTCTAATAAGTAAATTTAATGAATTTAACACAAATTTAGCAAGGAAAAAGCTGTGTTTATTACTGTGATTAATAGGCTCCAGTGATATAAACAGGTCTCTCAGTCACAGCACTCAATCTGTGCCTGTAAAATTTTGGTTTTATTTACTGCTATTTCAGTATTTTTGCTGCATGTTTCAAACTCCTCAGGCACAAAGAGGGTGAAGTTTGCATGATCTTTTAAAATAATTGCATTATTTTCAGGTAAGGGTTGTAGGACAGGCATCTCCAGAAGGGATTACTTCCATCCCTAAAGAATATGGACAAATCTCCCTCTAGAAATATTTTTTTCTTTTCTCCATTGACTGTAGAAAATCTTCCCTCTGCTCTGTGCTGTTCTTCAGTGATCAAAGTGACTGAATTAAGGAAAACAGAAAATTCCCACATGATTTTTCTTCTCTTGCCCCGGAGTTTTTAAGATTTATTGTGTTTTAGTAGCCTCTGCAGGCAGCTGAAACTGGATTTTTAGGGCTCCACACTGGTGCTCTTTGACGCCCCTAAACCACCTCTAATAACCTGCCCCAAAGCAAAATCCACTGCATTAAAAACAAAGCTTTGAGTGCAGGATGGGCAGGGAATCTGTGCTCAGTTTGGCCAAACTGAGAGGCACCAGCTCCTTCCCTGTCACCAAGCACAGAAATGCTTCAGAGATGTTAAAATTAAAAGGTTTTGCATGTTGGCCCTTTTCTCACCCTGTTCCCCCTAAAATTTCAACCAAATTATCAAGGATTTGTGGTTCCCCTTGGGAAAATGTGGGGGATTCTGGCTCCCTGTACTCAGTGTACACCTGATTTTCCTCTGCTGCCTGATTTGGAGTCTTGAGCGTTTCTATTCACAAAATTCATCCACTCTCAACAGCTGCAGGGGTCTTTCACCTCAACATTTGCTTTGGTTCCTCTTCTCCAAACTCTCCAGTATTTTAACAAAAGCCTCAATCGACTCTAAATCTGTCTCCCTTTGTCCACCCTCAATCATCCCCAATTAGCAAATTGTGCTAAATAACATTGATCTTCCCCAGCCCCAGTGCTGAAAAGAGCCTTGAAGAACATTTCCTCCTGTAAATTCTGTTTGCTGGAACTCAAAGTGACACAAAGGAAGTTGTGCTGCACTCTGGGGACGTGAATGAAGAAATATTTGATGAAATACAGACTTGCACTTTAATGGGTTCGTCAGGAAAGAACATTTCACAATGGGAATTCTTTTATCCTGCCATGGTGACAGAGAAAATGGGATCATGGGATTTTCAGAATTAATGAAAATACAATAAAGCAATGTTTTTATTTCCAAAGCTTTAGATTATGCACAAGTGATTCTGAAAGCACGTCCCCAGCAATTTGAATAAGTTATGAAGTCAAATCCATAAATAAACTTCTTTTCCAAGACAGAATCACTGTCTGCTTATAACATGAAGAGTTTAACTGACACAACCTTGAACACACATTTATGAAAATTGTGGAGAAATGGTCAGTAAGAAAGCAGAGAACTTTAATTTTATCTCTTCTTTTTCACTCTAGCAAGGCTGTATTGATATCAAGCAACCAATTTGCATTCTGAGAAATAAAGAAATATTCCTGAGTAAAAAGTATCAGCCAGTGGGGCAGAAGGGCTGACATGAGGTTATTTACCCTTCCCGTGCTGGCTGAGATAATTGCAGCAATTGCAGAGCTCATTTTCATACAGAAGCATGGAAAGTGCTTGAAATCAGTTCAATCTGCAAGAAACAACAAAGCTTTTTAGGCAAGCAGCTTTTATTCCACCAGCAGGCTGTAAAACAGAAAGCATTGAAGGGCTGCCAGGTGGATGCAGTGCAGAGCTCATCACTGGCTCAGGTACAAAAATAAAAGACATTTAAAGTAAAAAATCTCCGGGATGTGCTGGAAAATCAGAATTTCTGTATCAGGCTCGGTTTTCAGGCCAGTGGGATCACACAGAGAGCAAATCCTTAATTTGGGATGGAACCAGAGAGCACTTTAGGTGAGGACAGGAGTGTCAGTGTTTAAGAAAGAACCAAAGGATTTTTCCTATCCTGGTGTACTGATCCATTACAAAAAGGAAGATGTTTCACTGAGATAGACTTGGAATCACTCCATGATTTTTTTTTTCAGTCTTCCAAATGCTTTCTTCTTCCCTGTTTTTTATGCAGTTTAATTTAAAATGCAATTACCACAAACACAGATAACTGAAAGAATAGGTATTTCTCCTGTTTTCATTGAGTTTGTTTTAAATGAACACCATTTAATCTATATTTTCCTGTTTAGATTTTCCTCTCTGAGAAGTTTAACAGAAAATGCTGTTTATTATTTATGAGGTTTCTTTTCTTTTGCTGACAGACAGCTGAGGAGAAGGTGCCATTTGTTATTGGCTTTGAAAGATGAAATATGAAACAAGTGCTGGCTCATCCTTGAGCTTCCCAGCTGACCTCTGCTCAATCGTTGGATGTCAGCAAGTTAAAATAAATAATATAAAATACATCCTATAATTAGACAAATTTGTCAAACCAGCCTTGTTGACTAATGAAAGGACAAGCTCTTCCTTACACAAATCAAATCCTGAAGCCATAAAATCCTGAAGTGTAAATCCTGGAGTCCTTGGGAAGGGTTGTGTGGAAGAAGAATTTATTTTGTTTTGTTGTTGTCTTTTTTTTTCTCAGAGGACAAGCAAAGGGACTTTACAGGAATCACTGGTGTGTGTTTTATGTCTGGTAGGCAAAAAATAGAGGAAAATTACAAATATTAGCTATTAATTTAAAATATTGATCTTCTGAAGAAGACCAATGTGATTATCTGATTGAAAACCTGCATTAGGAATAATGACAGTTCTGTCTTTTTGGTGGATTTTCAGGAAGCAGAGACAGAAAAACAGTTTTAAAAGCTGGAATTCGGCCAGTTTTGATATCCCCATGTCTTGGTGCACAGATGGTTGGAGCTGGGATTGTTGTTGAAGGTGCAAATTGTCTTGGGGATTGAAATGCTCCTTGAAACATCCCCTTCAATGGGAAAAGAGCACTTGAAGCAAAATTATTTGGGGGGAAATGATGTGATTTTTCAAACAGCTGAGTCGGTGCTGAAGACTCTGAGGCTTAAATTCCTCCTGAGTGGATGTGACCTCCTGGAAAAGCTGCAATGGAAACTTTTCCCTCTCCCACAGGAGCAGGTGGGAGCCAGGCTGGAAATGTCAGCTCCTCTGAGCTGGAGGAAGAAAAAAGCAATCGGGTGATTTCACTGGTTTCAGGTTTTTTTACTGGCTCAGGTCTTAAACCTTTTAAGTGAAACTGGAGCAGCTTGATGGTGTTGCAGGAAACCAAAATGGAGCTTGTCAGGCTGACTGGCTTGAGCATGAAATTGTGTTTAAGGGCTCTAAACAAACCTTCAGACTTGGAGAAAATTCCCATCTGAGTTAGCTCAAAGCAAAAGCAAATGTTACCTATTTTAAGGTGTGGGTGAGGGATATTCTAGTCACACCCCAGTGTTAAAACACACTTTGTAAAAGTTTGGTTTCAGGAGAAGGGGATAAGAAAAATGCTGAATTTGCAGAGGTCTGCCAAATGCAGGCTGTGTTTTCTGGGTGGTGTCTTTGTTTCAGAGCAGTCCAAATTCAAAATCACTGCATGAGAACAATGAAAATAAATTTCCCATTTTCATAATCATAGAATAGGATTGTAGATGTTAAGGATCATCTAGTTCCACCTAACAGTCTTTTATACACACAAAATTCAATTCACAGCCCAGAAAAATTCTGGTTTTTTTCCATTTCCCAGCCTGGAAGGGCTGGGCAAGGACTCACTGCCCTTGGCAATATTCAGGGATCCTTTTTCATACTAAACAACAACCTTGGTTTTCCGTGGATTAAATGCGCAGATTTTCCTGTAAAATTACCCTTCTCTCCAAAGATTTCAATATTTTTCCTTGGCATTCCCGTGCTCCCCAGTTTCCATTTTAAGGAGCACCAGGGCAGATGATGGAGTGAATTTGGTGATGATTTCATCATCCTGCTCAAAACAACGCCACTCCCATGGGCTGACAACAAATGAGTGACACAAACCGGGGTCACTTTGGGCTTTAGTGAACCCAAATTGCCAATTTTCACCTTTCCAAGAGCAAATGAATGTGATCTCTGTGCACCTGACACGTTAAAATAATAAAAAAATAAAAAAGAATATTCTGAAGTGGGATGAAAAATCTCCTTTCCAGCCCAAAGCCGTGCTCCTTTTACCTGGGAATGTTTTCAGAAGGGCTGGTTCTGTTTGATATTTGGATGAAATGTGGCTGCAATGAAATGGAGAGCACAACTTCAAATGCAGAGAATCCAGGCTCTCACAAAGAGCTCCTCCACTGCCACAAGAGCCTCTCTCTGCCCTGACCAAAGGAAGGAGGTTGGACAGGGAAAGATTTATTAATAAAATCTTTGTTCATCTGCAAAGCCACGCTCTGCCAGCTCACTCCTAATTAACAAGGCACCAGTCTGATTCTCCTGGCTCGGGCAGAAGAGAAAGGAAAAATAATTTCCCAATATTTGATGGAACCTTAGGAGTGGTTTTAACTTTTCCTGACGTCAGGTTTCTGGTAGGTCTTGATCCAAATTCTCTTTTACATTTCCTCTCTGGAAAAGGGGCAGAAACTGCCCATTTCCCAGCTCATCCAGCAGAGATGGAGGCACCTTTTCCTTTTCCTTTTTCCTTTTTCCTTTTTCCTTTCCCTCTTCCTTTTCCTCTCCCTTTTCCTATTCCCGTTCTTTTTTCCTTTTCCTTTTTCCTTTTCCTTTTCCCTTTTCCGTTTTCCTTTTCCCTTTTCCGTTTTCCTTTTCCTTTTCCTTTTCCCTTTTCCTTTTCTTCCCTCGAGGTGTCCAAGGAAAAACTGGATGTGGCACTCAGAGCTCTGGGCTGGGCTGTAGAGAATTCCATGGACAATAAATGTTTATTTAGATGATGGAAACCAAAGTCTTCAAGGTCCTTTCCAAACTTTGGCTGAATGAAGTCGGAACAGGAAAGAGCTTTTGGAGGAATAAGTAATGAACCCAAATCCTACCAGGAAAAATGTTCAAAGCAGGGCTTGGACCAGGAAAGAACAAAGCCATGGATTAGTTGTAGCACAAATAAACAGTTCAAAGGCTCAGGATGGCTGTGGGCAGCTCAGCTGATGACTGCAGCTGATTTAACATGAGAAAAAATAATAATAATTCTTCTGGCCTCAGACTGAGGGTGCTGCTCTGAAGGGCAAACGCCAGTGCTCTGCCAGAGGATCCCCAGCCCTGTACTGATGGCTGAAGAAGTTTCTGGATTTTGTACACAGAGTGTAAATACACAGCAGGTGAATTAATGAAAAGTGAAACAGCAAATTTGCTTCCTAGCAAGTGTCTGCTTCTCTTAATGGATATTGATAAAAAAAATTTCCATTTCTTCTACTCTATTAACTACCAAAATTGAACTCTGAGGCTAATATTAAAACAAAGAATTAACAGAATGCGATGGCTTTTGTAAAATCTTTTGTAAAATCATTTATAAAATCTTTTATAAAGGTTGATTCTAATTCAAAGAGAAAAGCCTTGGTGCCATGTCTGTGTTTCACCTTTGTGTCCTGCTGAGGTGCCTGCACCTGCCTGGGCCTCACCTTTCCAAATTCCACCTTTTATCCAAACTCCCACTGGAAAACAATTCAACCTCTCCTGTGCTGACCAAATAACTGGGGCTACAGCAAGTTGCTAAATTAATCTGTGAAACAGTTTTAAGGAACAAATGCACGAGAGAAAAATCCCAATCTGATTATAGATATTGCAAAAGGAAGAAACCAAATTAAAGCCATGGATAAATCGTTAATTGGGAATCACTTTCTCAGAGCTTGCAAGCACCACCTCAGGGTTAAACATTCTGTGAAACTTCAGAGGGGAGTCACAGCATCTTCCTTTGCTTTCTTTATCAAAAGTTTGAATGATTGCAGGTCATCGGATGCCTCCTTGGAATTATTCCAGTTTCAATTCCAGTGGCAAAAGCAGAGGAATTGAGGGTTCTGGAGTGGTTCTCCCACCTTGAAGGAGGGGTCCAGAAAGCTTCCAGGCTCATCTTGGCTGTGCAGAGCAGCATTTGTCTTTAAAAAAAATGAGATATATCTTTGAAAAAATGAGATATGTACAAATACACTGCCTAGGAAACAATTATTCACCTTCTAGGATTTAAGGCACAATCCTCAAGGCTTGTCAGACACTCAGGAGAAAGACTTGGAGCTGAAATGTGAGAACAAATGGCTGATTTGTGCTGTCCTGAACCCGGGTTAATTGCTGAGCTGTTGGACAGGCAGAGGGAAATGCTGGGTACAGAAATCCCCAGTTAACCCCTGCTCGGGGAGGGAAGTGCCTGCAAGGGACTCCCCATCCATTAAACAGGGAAATAAAATCCCAAGGAGTGTGTCTGGGTTTGAAATCCAGGTGTGTGCTGCACAGGAACTGAATGCACCTCTCCCTCTGCAGCTCCACCCCAGCACATCCCCTGAGCTCTGCAGAAATATTCTGATTAAAATGGAAAAAAACCAGCCAAACAGAGCTCTGTGTTCTCACAGAGACCATGGAGGAAAGGTTTTGTTTATTAGTTTTAAGTTCCACGTAAATTATATAGAGGGATTATAAGCAAGAGTCTTAAAATCCTGAATTCTAATGAAGGCCAACCATACTTCATGGGAAAATTAAGGCATTGAAAGCTGCCATTTCAGGAGCAGATTTGTAAATATTTTTGATGGTTTCATTAAAAACAGCATAAAATAGCATGGAGAATGAGCAAGGAAATATTTACCAAAACATCCAATATACCACATTTCCATGAGCATTAATCCATGTCATACACAGCCCTTAATTACCTAAAAACAACAGATTCAGGCAAGCTCTGTGTCATAAATATTTCAAATATTACCTCAGTCTGGTAATGCCATTGTCCTGAAAGGCTGGCAATGAAAGCACAGCCCATTATTACAGAGAAAGTTCAAATAATACAATTTTTGTGGGTTTTTACTGCTTCTGAGGCAGCCTTTAGTGTTTGCAGTACTTGAACTTCGAGTACTTGATTCCCCCAACTCTGATTTCCTTCTTGACCTCCTTTCCCATGGGAAGGCAAAACAATTCATTTACAAGAAGTCAGAATGAAACATCCCCCAAATATCAATTTCCCTGTCAAAAGGATTCTCTGTGCTCAAAGAACTGGGAGATTTTGGTTGCTCCAAGCTTGTGTTCTCTGACTATTATTATTATTATTATTATTATTATTATTATTATTATTATTATTATTTGTACTGTTCCCGAGGATTATCCAGGCTGTTTCTCTCTCTCCTCCTCAGCAGCTCCACTTGGGTGGCTCCACTTTGCCTTCCCCATTTGTTGAGGCCAAGATTTAGGACAGACAGGGAGGGGCAGTGCCATAAATGCTGATTTCATCAGTGATGCAGTGCCTGGCAGAGCATCCCTGCTCTGCTCCCTGCAGCCTCACTGGCTGTCCAGAGGGAAGAGGAGCATGGAATGCTCAGTCCCTACAGGAAAATGAGATTTTAGAAGGAAAACCTCATTTTTCCCTCTGAGACCCTGACAGGCATTTCCAAGGCTGGGTTACTCCCTCAGAGGGTGGAAAAATCACCTTTGCCATGACTTCCCCACCAAAATGGATCATTTCAGAGTGGGTCTGCCTTTCGTTCCCCTCTAAGAGCAGCAGGGTGAGATTTGCTAATTGGGACATGATGCATTTGTCACCCACTTTTGTTCTGCTGTCACAATTTGTTACCGTCAATACAGAGCCATCCCAACACTGGGCCAGGATTGGCTCCAATTAAGAGATGAAAAATGACATTTTTGTAAATGCACAGTGCAAAATCCTCCCCATCTATCTGAATACAGGGCTTTTTCCTCTCCCAGACAAGCTAAATTTGAGGGATGGAGTGGATGCTCCCAAAATGAATAAATGCAGGAGTGGAGCTCTCAGAGAGCAGATGGATGGGTCTGGGCCTGCTCAGGGGGCAGGGGATGATAAATGCTGCCTGTCCTGGCATCTGCAAAAATAATGGGACTGCATGGCAGAAAACAGCTCTGACAGCACAAAATCATCCCAAAGTACAGTGATACCTGCTGCTTTATCGAACTTTTTTTTCAAAATGAGAAAGATTTTAAAAGTATTTCTCCATTCATGGTTAATGTGGGGGTGTATCTGTGTTTATATGAAATTATTTGTATCTATTCATAACATGTTGGTACAAAAATAGTGAGAAACTGTTTGTTATTGGTGGCTCTGATTATTTCAGCCTAATGTTCACCTGGAGCCTGAATAGAACCTGGATTTAGGGGTGGGATAATTTGAATGGATTCCAATCAAAGCACCTAAAAGTGGAACAGAAACAAATTAAAGGGCTGAAAAGGAAAGGTGGAGTTCAATTTCCCCCCTCCAGCTGCTCCTCCCGGGAGGACAAAGAGGGCTCCTGGTCCAGGTTTCACAGGGAAGAGGGGAAAGCTCAGGTTTGAGCAGATCCTGGTGGACAGGACAAGAGAAAACCTCCTCAAGTCCCACCAGGGGAGGCTCAGGTCGGGTATCAGGAAAATTCCTGCCCTGAGGAGTGGAAAACCATTGGAACAGACACCCCAGGGAAGGGATGGAGTCCCTGAGGCTCTCAAAAACTGAGTGGATGTGAAACTTTCCCTGGATTTAAATATGGGAATTGTCTGGCTCTGTGAGTGTACAAAACCCGACCCCAACAATAATTCAAACACAAATCTCCCTCCTGCTCCATTCCACCCTGTCCAAACTCAAGTTAAAGCTCTGGAAAAAAAGAAATTTTCTTCTGCCTCTTTTTATATTTACGAATGAAACATCCTGAAGAGAAGTCACATTTATTTGCAGCTAAAATACCATCTGCTCGCGTGTGGAAAAAATTGTGAGTCAGATGGATTTGGGGTTAAAATGCTGCATTTAATGATGGAAAAGTAAAAGAGCAATTTGCATTTAGAACTGGCAAATTTCAGTAGAACTCAATATTTGATTTGATGCCACTTCCTGCGAGTTCAAAACGTGGGTTTCTCCAAAATTCAGGGGCATTTGGAGGAAAATTGTTGAGATGCTGCATTTAGGAAGCAGAACAAAATGTGGTTTATCACCCCCCATTGTGGCTGCTAATACACACTGGGAAATTTTGGGAAATTTCCTGTCCTTTCCTCATTCCCATTTCTGTGTCCTTTAGCAGTGCCTGCCTACCCTGCCACATAACTCAGTCTAGATTACCCAAACTCATTTTGTGAAATCAAATTTACTTTGGATTTTTTTCCCCTTTTATTCCACGAAGAAAACCTGTGCTGCATGTGGCCTAACATTGCAGTTGGGCTGAATGATCAGAATCCTTTCCCTTGTTCTTCTACTCCACGAGAAATATCACTGCTGTTCATCCCAGCCTGGTTTCTTACAGACACACACAGTGCTGGGACGATGGATAATTTCTTTACGGGACAATAAAAAGTTGCATCAGTACTTAACAGATGTTCTCATTTCTGCTTCGAACCAAAATTGCTCTGAACTTGAGAGTTTCCTTTAATTTCTCTGTGTGAAAGTTTCATGATTGTTTCGATGAATTTTTGATGAACTTTTCAGCCATCATTTCTCCAGGTTCTTCAGGTTTTATTCCTCTTTTTTCTTGCCATAATTCCTCCAGCTTTCTCAGATTTTATTCTTTATTTCTCTTGCCATCATTTCCTCAGGTTCCTCAGGTTTTATTCTTTATTTCTCTTGCCACCATTTTTCCAGGCTCCTCAGATTTTATTCTTTATTTCTCTTGCCATCATTTCTTCAGGTTCCTCAGGTTTTATTCTTTATTTCTCTTGCCATCATTTCTTCAGGTTCCTCAGGTTTTATTCTTTATTTCTCTTGCCATCATTTTTCCAGGTTCCTCAGATTTTAATCTTTATTTCTGTTGCCATAATTTTTCCAGCTTCCTCAGATTTTATTCTTTATTTCTCTTGCCATACTTTTTCCAGCTTCCTCAGATTTTATTCTTTTTTTCTGTTGCCATAATTTCTTCAAGTTCCTCAGATTTTAATCTTTATTTCTGTTGCCATCATTTCCCAGGTGCCTCAGGTTTTAATCTTTATTTCTGCTGCCATGGCCTGGCTCCATCAGCTCTGTTGCTCTTTTGTTCCCTGAACGTTTGGCCAGCAGATTCACCTTGTTCCTGCTGAGATTTGTTCCAGTTCAAGGCCGTTTTTCCAGCTGAAAAAAGGAGGATTCTTCTGTTGAGCTGCAGTATTTTTAGGTGTTTTCTCCTCCAGTTAAACACCCACTGAGGTCCTCTAAGATTTCTCCATCACTTCAGCCCGTGCCAGCTCGGATGGGACCTCAGGGCTTCTTCCAAAGCACTGAAAAATGGCTTTTCTCACTGAAAAACCCTCCCAGCCACCCCAGAGCCCTCCACAGAACAAGCTGGTAGATAAAACCACTCTTAATAAGGTGGTTTTTAATAATTAATTCTTTGAATTCAATTATGGTGGATATTTTTGCAATGGAAGTTGGAGCCACAGCCCTGGGACCAACTTCCCTGGAACATGAGGGGATCTCTGGGTTCATTTCCTGCCATAAAAAGCCAATAGGTGAGAACCCAGACAGGTCTAATCAGACTCACAGCTAATATTGGAGATAAATACATTTTTAAATCTCTTTTTAATACATGGCCAAACCTTCTTTCTTGGGCCTCATGCAACTCCTCTCTGGGACAAGGCAGCTTTGTTGTTGATTTTTGGGTTGTTTTTAACTGTGTTGGTGAATTCTCTGGAGTTTTTTCAGCTGATGTGGGAATATTTGTCCAGATTTTTCAGATGTGGGAATTCAAGACATAAACTAGCAGAAACTGCATAAAACCCCCTTTATTCGTAAATGAAAAAGTAACTTTTATTTTGAGGAAAAGGGGGGAGAAAGGGGAGAAAGGTTGGTGGCAGATGTGTTTATAATTGATAATTTTTTAGAATATCAAAAAGAATTCATTTTATACAAGTTTTTCCTTCTTTACCCCACTTAGGTTTCATTTTCAAGCACTATCCCTCAAATTTCTATGCTACAATTCATGGCCAGTCTGCTTTGCCCAACTTCAAAGACAACTATTTAAAGACACCAAGAACTGAAGAAGAAGATATTGTCTGGGAAAAGAATAGAAAAAAAAAGAAATCCCTCTGAGTTTCTTTTTTTTTTTTTTTTTTGTTGGCACCACTCCTTGCTGATTCAAAAAACCCACATTATTTGAGCCTTCTGTAGCCATCCTTTTTTTTTTTTTTTTTCAGAATTTCAGCTCTCAGGAGTTTTTCTCTTTCCCTTTTTTTGCTGCTGTATTCTCCTGCTTCTCTGTGGGTCTGGACCTGCCTTGGGAATCACTCAGACTCTGCCACATCCTTTGTTTTGTGTTCCAGCTCCAGCTGAGCAGCAGAACCATCTCCTTCCAAAGCATCCCTGTGCTCCTTTGTAGGCAAGCTGCAGGAATTCCTGGAGAAAATGGATTGTGCACTTTATCTTTAGTGTAAAGATATTTATTCCATTTATCTCTGAGGTGTGGTGAGCCCTTGCTCTCTGCCTGTATCACATCTGTTTAATTAAGATCAATACTCGCATGCCCAACATTTAAAACAGGCTCTGAACCTTGTCTGAATTTAGTCCCTGAAAGGTGATTTTGATGTTCATTTCTTGGATTTTCCTTCTAGGTTTAATATTTTAATTTTTCCTTCTATGGTTTAATTGCAATTGAGGAAAAATCGTATTTTTCTCAATTTTTGTTTAATTTTTGCAGATATAACAATATAGAGCCACCCTAAACATGAAGAATCTTCAGAGTTTGGCCTTGTGAGAAGTTCTTGAAGTTCCCATCTGTGCCAAGTGAAGTTGAAATTTGGTCTAAACACCACTAAAATTGGCTCCTTTTGAAAGGACTGCTCAGTCTCTGGCAGAGATTTAGTAATAAAGGAGCTGACACTAAACAGGGCTGAAATTCTCCGCAGGTAAAAGCTGCATCTTTCAAAAATAAACTCTCCACTGAATTTGCAGCTGAGGCTTCTTTCACTCAGGGTCAATCCCATCTTTTGCTGGGTTTGCACAAGAATAAAATGATGCAAATAAAAGTCTGGCTCCATCTCCTATCACCTTCCCCAGGCTTGCAGAGCCTCTATAAACTCCCGCCTCTATTTTGCTGGAAATTGAATCTTTCAGAAGCCTTTTACACCGTGCCTGGATGTTTGGGAAGATTTCCCCTCCCAGCTGCAGCATCCATGATGAAGCTGTAATTGCCTGTGATCTTCTGCTCCCAAAAACTGGGTTTTCCTTAGGTGGGAGGGCGATAAAACTTCTGTGAAGGACTCAGACTTCAATTCAGCTCAGAAAGAGGGAGAAGTGGAGGAGAGAGAGTGTGCTCAGCGGGAGGAATATTGCCTTTGAAGAGAAATTCTAAATATTTTCAGTTTGTGTAAAGGGGTCAGTTCTTGCTGGCATATTCTGGCATTGGTTTTGGGTGAGGTAAAAGGGTTTTTTCCCAGATGAAAGAACATTGATGAGAAATTCTCTGTGATCTTTGCTGCTGCACCAGAATGAAACATTGGAAGGAGCTGCCTGGGTGGGTGGTGGAGCCTCCATCCCAATTTGATCTCCTGGTTTTGAATTTAAACAATGAATTTAAACACATTGCAGTGACCAAACCAGCCATGTCTGGCCTCAGAGCAGAATTCCTCACCTGCACATCCCTGCCTGTCAATGCATTTGCACCAGAACAAGGTCAAGGTGTAAATACCCTGAGCAGGGTACCAATTAATGTACCTGTGGCACAAATTAATTAATGTACCTGTGGCACAAATTAATTAATATACCTGTGGCACAAATTAATCCTGCAGCACAAATTAATGGGGCTGCAGCTCATGGGATGGGGCTGATCTGTGCCCGTGGGGTTTGGGAGGGAATCCACCTCTGAAAACTGATTGATCTCTGAGGGTCCCTCACAGGACACTCAGTAAAGCTGTGAAAACATCAATGTTTAATTCATGGTCACTTCAGATTTATAAAGCAGCCCCAAACCCCTCATAGCCTTACCAATTCCAATCCCTTCTCCTGAGCTGAGAACCTGTACAGAGTGGAAGCTCATTCTGAAATACCCAATGTGAAATAACGCACCAGCAGGTCTGAATCCATTTGCACATAGATCTCTCTGCAGCAGAGCTGAGCCAGATTTGATCTTGGGAGGCTGTTCCCAGGTAGGGAATGTTTGATAGGGCTGCAGTCTGAGGCAGGTTGTGCGTGTGGTGTGCAGTTCTGCAGGCACAGGAGCAGGTGACACTGACACCAATGGACACACTCAGCAGAGTAAAAGTGCTCTGTGCTGCTGGCTGATCACAGCCCTGATTAATGAGCGTGGGCTTGGTGTTTAGCAAATGAAGATGGAACAGCAAATTGCTGTTGATACTGTTATGTCAGGGAGTCGTGTAATTAGTGTTCAAATTCCCATTTTAGTGCTTCCTTCAGCTGCTCCTCCCCGTGCTAACGAGAGCATTCCCCGAGCACAGACAGGATCCCCTGTGCCTGCTGCCTGCAGCATTGATGGATGGCCCCAAGAGCTGCTGGATGAGCTCTTATTTCACCTTCGTTTCCTGACAGAGCCCTCTCCAGTGAATCCTGATGCAGGCAAAGCAGGAAAACATTCCTCAGCAGCACTTGTTCAGCAGCGTCTCTTCAGCAGCATTTCCTCAGCAGCATTTCCTCCCCAGCATTTCCTTCTCAGCATTTCCTCATCAGTTTTTCCTCAGCAGCATTTCTTCACCAGCATTTCCTCAGCATTTCCTTCTCAGCATTTCCTCATCAGTTTTTCCTCAGCAGCATTTCCTCAGCATTTCCTCATCAGCATTTCCTTCTCAGGATTTCCTCATCAGCATCCCCTCAGCAGCATCTCTTCATCAGCTTTTCCTCAGCAGCGTTTTCTCAGCAGCTTTCCCTCATCAGTTTTTCCTCAGCAGCATTTCCTTATTAGCATTTTCTCATCAGCATTTCCTCACCAGTTTTTCCTCAGCAGCATCTCCCACCTGCTGTAAGCAGAGCTGATGAACACCACACAACTCATCAGTGCCCACTTAAAGGATCAGTGTTGTACATCCATCCCTAATTACCTCTTCATCTCCATCCCTAATTGCCTCTTGATCTCCATCCATCCCTAATTACCTCTCCATCTCGTCGCTGAGTCCCTTCCCTGGCGGTACCCATGCCTCCCCTCCCGCCCTGCAGGCTGCTGCTGAGCCCAGCAGCACAGGGAGTGCCAGGCGCTGCCCTGCTGTGTGGCACAGAGGGCCCAGGGCTGATGCTGCTGCCCAGGCCCCATTCCCCAGCCCTGCCCCTGTCGCTGCTCGCAGCGTGGGGACAGACCCTGGGCTCTGCTGCTCCGCAGTCCCCGCGAGGATCTCCCCTCACCTCCCTCTCCCCACAGTGTGGAACATGGATTTAAAGGGAATTCTCAAAGCCCAGCAGAAGGCTCACAGTGTGTGCGTCCCTGTGCAGACTGTGAGACAAGAAATGCTGACTGAGAAATGCCATGGAACAGGACGGGCATTGCTGAGAGAGAGAGACACTCTGCAGCTTCCCCTGCCACCAGCACCAAACTCTCCATCTCTGGCTGCAAATCCTCACAGCCGGGATGGATTTCTGGCCACAGGCAGTGAGCAAACACAGAGGGAAAACACCCTGCGGTGGTGGTGGCCTGTGCTGCCCTGGGAGTGTCCCTGCAGCCCTTCTGCAGCGCTGGCAGTGACAGGACAGCTGAACCTGGCTTTGATCTCTGCTCCCCAGGTGGAGGTGCTGATTCCACACTGGCCTGGCTGGGCTCTCCCTTCTCTCTGCACTCACGCAGGAGCTCAGCAGGGACTGGGTTTTACCCTAAGATGAAAGGAGACTTTTTTGTTCCTATTTTCCAACTTTATTACTGTGGGGTGAACGCAGGCAGGATGTGCAGAGGGCTGGCAGTGGGTGAGGAGCTCCTCTCCCCACCCTGTGGCTGCACACAAATCATGAATCCCTCACCCTCTGTTAATGGGATGGGAGTGTCCTGCTCCTCTCAAATCTTCCCAATTCCATTTTAATTGCTCAAATATCTCAGGATTTTGCCAGATTATTGCGGTGTCAAGGTACAAATTTATAGTGGAAAGCATAAAAAACATCCAATCCCATCAACAAACCTGACAAATTATGTAGGATTTCACCAACTTAAGTGGAGCTAATGTGCTGGAAATAGTAAATTATAAACCTGAAATACCATGTTTGAATTAACTGAGGGGCATCAGCATTGCAAAAGACCCCACTTGCAATGCACTTAGCAATGCAGAGCGTGGAGGCTGTAAATGGCATGAAAGGAATACAAATTATTTACCCAAATGCCACAAATCTTACAAGGCAAGTGTGGAATATGCTGGGTTTGCACAAGGATTGAAATTAATAGGCATGACCTTTTCCTGCCTTGCCTTTCATCCTCCAAAATTCAGCATGTTTGCAGAACACGCTCAGTGGGATTTGTTTGTGGGGTTTTTTAGATCAAACACAGCAAACTTATGATCATCTTCTTTTTTTAGTCAAATAATCTCTTAAATAACAAATATTGTACAAGCTGCATCTGAGTGGTGGCAATATTGGATTAGCACCAAGATTTATTTACAAGCAAGCATCCAGCCTTGGATTAGCTTTTTCTGCAGACAGTCTGGGTTTGATTCTTGGGCAATGGTGATTGGGGAGCCAAAATAGGGGAAGTTTGGTCCATTGGAATAGGTGGTGTTGATTATTTTGGGTTCAGAATGCACCAAGCAAGGGACGTCTGGTTAATTTTTCCAGCATCCCTTGGTCAAACAAGCACAGGTACAATGCTAGGGAGTTCTGCATCTTCATTTAATCCAAGGTTTGGAGATGCTCCAGCTCCACAAGGAGAATTCTCTGCTCCTTTGGAGCCCATTCCCCACCCCTGGCAGCCAGCTGCAAACCAGAGCTGTGTGATTTGCACCCTTTTCATGTTTCAGGTTATCCTTGGTGCCTCTGCCCCTCTCAGGAGCAGCAGGGATGGGTCTCTGTGCCTGCACTGGGACACTCCAGCTGAGCCACTGGGGAGCACAGCTTCCATTTAAACCTTCCCAGCACTAAACACTGCCAGTCCGACAGGGCTGAAAGGGCAAATCAACCCAGCTGAGCTGAATTTCTGATTTATTTTGGTGGTTCTTCAAGAGCTTTGGGAGTTTCCTAAGTATTTGTTGTCCTCAGGGAAAAAAAAAATGAAAATAAACAAACAATATTCTTCTACCTCTGTCAACAAAAATAAACCTGCAACCACATTTTTTAGGTTTTCTCCCTCTAGGCATCAATTTCTGGCAAAGGGCCACAATAAAATTCATCTCCTCCATGCAAATCATATTCAAATACTAAATTGCAGAGGGTTTTTTAGAGCTGGGGATGTGGCAGGCCAAGGAAAGCCATCAGGAAATTCCTTCTGAGGGACAAGCTTGGAGCTGTGTGCTGCCCTGTTCTCCTCTCTGGGGCAGCAGCCAGAGAGAGACACACACAAAACAGGAGAGAGACATCACTGGAGTCTTGAAATATCAGCTTTAAAACTCCAGTTTTATAAATATCAGCTTTAAACCTCCAGTTTTAAACCAGAAACTCCTTGCTGCAGGGTTAACTTAATTTTCTGATAAAGAAGTTGTGACCTTTTCAAATATTCTGAGTTAAGTTCGGGTCTCACAGGGTTCTTGGTGGCATCAACCCCTCCCTGAGGATTCTGTTGTGTCTCAGGATTAAAATATTGCAGAGATGTGACTTGGGGGACTGTGAAATACTTGGGAGGAAGAAACTTTCTTAAAAACATCATTTTATTGTGTTAGGCCAAACCTCAGACATTTGGGAGTGTCCAAGGTGTGCAGTTCATGGGAGGATTGGTTTCTTTGTGAAATTACAGCTCTGGTGTAAATTTTGTGAAAATCTCATGTCCAATAACAGAGTAAGGGGCATTATCACATTTTTCTTCCAGTGCAAACCAAAGAAAACATGGAGAGCATCTTATATTTAAGGAGTTTTGGTGTTTGCCTGCACCAAAAACAATGGACGGAAAGGGGAAATAAATTGTACCAGCAGTCAGACATAAATTAATATTGGAGCTTTGAACTCCAAGTGAAAAATCTCCTCTGACTTCAGCAGCAAATGAATCAAACCTCAGACAAGGTGTCAGTGGCCAGAGGAGCCTTTCCTGACTGGTTATCCATGCTGAGTTTATGGAAGACTAAAAAAAAAGTTAAAATATTTGCCACTCCACGTGTGACCTCGATACAGATTTCCCACGCAGGCTTTCGTTAATTGCCCAATGTTCAAGGCAGTGCTGCAGCAGTTCTTGTATTAATTACTGTGAGCAGTGGCCTTTCCTTGCCTAATTACTTGATTTTGAGTTCTCCTTGCAGCTGCTGTGTCCTGTGAGGGGCACAGGGCCAGCACAGGTTAATCAGAGGCTGCAGGAACCTTTCAGCTCCTCGTGAGTCCTGACAAAGCTCCTGGCCCAGGAGAGCTCGCTGCTGAGGCACTGATGCTAAAATAAATGGTTTCTGAGCTTTTCCAAGCACATCCAAAGGTAATGATGGATTATATGGGTGACATTTCTCTGTGCTGAGGTGGTTTTTTTTAATTTATTTTTTATTTTCTAAACCTGTGGCATCGCTACGAAATTGCATCTTCTCTTTGAATGATTGTTATGAAGGGTGCCAAAAATAATTTTGCAAGAGTTAGGAAACACCAGCATTAAAATGCCAATGCAATTTCACTTTGGTCTTTTTCCCTCTCACAGAAAAAAAAAATGCCACAGGTAATTATAGACTCTGCGCTACCTTTTTCACAGGGATTTGTCTTTTTCAGTGCCTGCATGGAAATGATGTCTGAATCTTGAGGCTTTGCAGCAAAAAAATTCATTTCCCATTGGAATTCCTGTTGCACTGAAGTTCTCAAGCGCAATAAAGGGGTGGGAGAAGGAAAAACAAGATGTGTCCATGCTCTTGTCAGACACTCCTTGTGTGCAGGCAGCTCATCCCTGCTTGTGTCCCTGTTTCCCAACTCCTAACCTGATTTTCTGGGCGCCCACTTGCAGAAATGCTGATATTCCCCTGTTTTGGAGATCAAAGTGATCATTGAGATGAGGACAATATCAGGATTGTTTGCACAAAGAACTTCACTTTGCCCCCTGGGTTTTGCTGGGTGGGTGCAGCAGTTCAGACCTGAACAGCTGGATTTGAAACCAGAATGGGAAATGAGCTCTGGGGAGGTGAGATCACAAGGCAATGATGGGATTTGCTCCTTTTCATTTACTGGGGAAGCCCAGGGAGGGCAGGAGCAGCAGCAGCTCTGGAGCTCACTGAGGTGGGAAAACATTGCAGGGCAATAGATTTACCATCAGCTGAGTGATAAACCCTGCCTGGCTGATGGGTATTTACAGCAGGGAAACTTCCTGGCAGCTCCTAAAATGGATTTCCCTGTTTAGTTCCCTTCATCCTGGTCCACATTTCAGAACAAGGCCGAAACCTCTGGGGTTTATCCTGCATCCAGAGCTTTCCCCTTACATTTCCTCCTTAACGCTCTCTGAATCTTTCCCAGAGGTTTCTGAATGTGTTTTTCCCTCTCTGTGGGTGTTTGTTAAAGCCACCCAGTGAATGTCAGGGTGCCCTGTCCCTCCCTGGCCTGTCCCTGCTCCACTTTGGGCTCTGGGGGATGTGACCGTGTTCACAGGGGTCCGAGGATGAGGGAAGAGATGAGGATCTGACTCCATGTTTCAGAAGGCTGATTTA
>JAWWMN010000069.1:13139976-13161518 GCA_035047745.1 Catamblyrhynchus diadema | reverse complement strand
TTAGTATAGTTTTAATGTAATATATATCATAAAATAATAAATCAGCCTTCTGAAACATGGAGTCAGATCCTCATCTCCTCCCTCATCCAAAAACCCCTGTGAACACCGTCACAACCAGGCAGGAGAGGAGCCAGGTGAGGACAGGGCTGCTGAAAGGAAAGCAAACCCCATCCAGCCCCATCACCCCATCCTCCTGCAGCTCAGCCTCTTTGCAGGAGCAGGGAGGGCAGGATCAGGCCCAGATCCCACCCTGTGCGGGACCGAGCACCAAAGCACCTCTGGCAGCCTCAGGTATGGACAAACCTGGTCATGGATTTCAAGTTCAAAGTGGAGAACAGAGCACAAAATAACCCCAAACTTCTCCGTTTCTCAGCTGAGGTCCCCAGCACCCCTGACACCCCCAGGCACCTGAGCACAGCCAAAGGGCAGAGTCAGTAGAAACCTTTATTGAACACAAAGCTCAGAGGAACACAAGCTTGTTAAACGGCAGTAAAAGTGAAAGTGCGTCTCCAGCTCGGCCCAGGGGGACCCCAGCACCCCCTCCCCTCCTGTCCCAGCCCCAGTGGCCTGGGCATGGGGAGCCAGAGCCAAAAGGCTGGAGAGCTGCACAGGGAGAGGAAGGAAAGCCTGGAGACAGCGTTGGGTGCTCACCTGCAGAGACGCTCCCCCTGGCCACCTCTGTGTCCCCTGAGGGGACAAGCACACGGTGCCAGGGCCACCAGCCCCCCCAGCCCCGTCCCCACCACCACCTGCCACAGCCGTGGCCTTGCCAGCCCCCTTCCGGGCACAAGCAAAGCCAGGATGTGCTGGTGAGACCCTGGTGACACCCTCCATGTCCCACCAGCACCGTCCTCCTGCTCCCTGCTGCCCCCTCCATGTCCTGGGAGAGCTCCACACGCCATAAATAATAAATAAATACCCCACGCTCAGCCAGGCTGGGGGCAGCCCCCAGGCAGGGGGACAGCCCTAAGCCAGCACCCCCTACACCTCCACCACCCCTTCCCAGCACAACAAAAACTCTCAGCACCCCCACTCTGCTGTACAGCCCCCCCAAACCCCCACGGAAATGAAAAACTGTCCCCAGGGGACAATAATAAATAAATCAAATCATTAATCTATATACAGGTCTGCTTAAAGCTCTGGAACGGGCTCCTGGGGGGCAGTGCCCCTGATCAGGGCCCTATGGGGGGGTTCCCCAAGATGGGAACCCCACCCTGGCATCCTCCCCATGAGGCTGGAGCTGGGGATGCCACCGGGCTGGAGGGATAACGAGAAAATATTGCAAAAAGGGCTGGGGAGGAACAGGGAGCACTGGAGCCAGAGGGGCTGCCCTGCCAGGACTGCCCCTCCCCTGGCACCCAGGTGGGCTCAGCCTCAGAAGTCCAAGGGGGTGAAGTCCCCAAAGTTGCAGTCGAAGAGCTCGCTGATGCCCTCGCCCTCCTCCAGCCCAAAGTGATAGTCCTGTGCCTGCGGTGGCGACAGGTTGATGAACTCATCGGGCAGGAAACCCGCCAGCTCCTCCCTGCTGTGCTCCAGCAGCATGTCCATGGAGGCCAGGGGAGACAGGCTCACCTCCTCCTTCTCCTCCTCCTCCTCTGGGCCCTTGCTGGGCAGCACACTCGGCCCTGGCAGCAGCGCTTCTGTGGGGATGGGAACAGCTGTAAATCCCATAATATTCCCCAAAGAAACCCCAAAAAAAGCTTTCTTGGCTGTGGAGATCCTGCCTTCCTACCTCCCTGCCTTGTTGGGGTGCCTGAGCAGCATTCCAGCTCCTTGCTTGTGCCACTTCAGAGGGGCTGATGAGAGCCACCGTGACATCTCACCAGCTCCCTTGTGTCCCCAGGCCCCTCCCTTGTGTCCCCATGCCCCTTGTGTCCCCGGCCCCCTCACGTCCCCAGCTCCCTTGTGTCCCCAGCCTCTTTGTGTCCCCAGCCCCCTCATGTCCCCAGGCCCTCCCTCGTATCCCCAGCCCCCTTGTGTCCCCAGGCTCCTCCCTCATGTCCCTGGGCTGTCCCCAGCCCCACCTTGCTCTCCAGGATTGTGCCACTTCAGAGGGGCTGATGAGAGCCACCGTGACATCCCACCAGCTCCTCCCTCGTGTCCCCAGCCCCGCCCTTGTGTCCCCAGGCCCCTCGTGTCCCCAGGCTGTCCCCAGCCCCACCTTGCTCCCCGGGCAGCAGAGGCATGTTCACATCCTGGGCAGGATGCAGGAGCAGGGGGGCTCTGGGCTGTGAATGGCTGGGAGGAGAGTCCTCAGCAGGGGCTTTGAAGGGGCTCTTGACAGGGCTGCAGACCCCCGAGCTGTCCTCGGGGCACAGGAACACATCGATGGGGCCCTGAGTGCTTCTCACAGAGACCTGGAATGCCTGGGGAGGGGACAGGAGTGACATAAGGTGGCACATGGACATGCAGGGTGTTGGGGAAGATTAAACAGGAATGCCTTATCAATATGATTGCCTGGTAAAAGATTTTGAGAATATGGAAACCATAAGTGAGATTGAAATGAAAGCAAGCTTTGAGATACCCGAGTTACTGAACAACTGGAAAACAATGGTGTAGCCAGCTGAAGGTAATCCCCTTTTGATGAAACAACACCCTCTGCTTGCAGACAGGTCCAAGGGTCAGAGCAGACCCTACAGCTTGGCAGAAGGGGTCCAGAGAGGAGTTTTTAGGGTTTAAAATGTAACACAGTGTGGTAATGTAATGATCCTTATAGGCTGTATGTAAATGCTGTAGGATTTGTATCTTGTACTAGATTGGTTGGTGAGAATTAGAATATTCAACACAGAAGAAGATTTATTGTATTGTAAGGGGAACGTCGCTCTCTTACCCTCTCTTTTAGTTATCCTCTCACTCTCTTTTACTTTTTCACTCTTTACTCTCTTATCCTCTTTTACTCTCTCTCTCATCCTCTTCACCACACTCTTGCCTTCTCTCTCTCTCCCACTCTCTTTACCTCTCTCGGGCCTGCTCTGAGCTGTGGCTGGCAGCTCCCAGCAGGGCCCTGCCCCCAGGCCCTTTGCAATGAACCCCAAGTTCCAGCCCTGGCTGCAGAGATCTCTCTGTCCGTGTCCGTCTGTCCCGACCGTGCTGCCCCTGACTCTCCTACACCCGTGTCCTGCTGGGGTTGGGTTTGGCTCCTGCACAGGGTGGTTTGCTTCTCTAATGGACCTCTAGGGAGTTGCTCTGGAAAACTCTGTTTATTTGTGGAAATGCAGCTCCGTGGGCTGCAGCAGTGTGGAAGAAAATACCCAGCCCATTGCTCCTGGGATTTCCTTTCCCAACTGATTGATTACTTCTTCCCTCCTCATCAGAGACCCATCCCGAGCTGGTGTTTGGATCTTCTGTCACAACACAGTGATTAACTGAGGAGCCGCTCACTTCCAGCAGGAAAATGTTATTTTCCACTTCAGCATTTGGATGAAGGCCTGGGCAGAAAGGAAAGCCCCTCTGCTGCCTTGGCTGGTGACAGAATTGAGCCCTTTTCTCTCTGTGCCAGCTCTGAGGCTGCCCTGGGCATGCGCAGGGTTGGGCTCCACTCCAGTCCCACAAGGGCAGGACCATCAGCAGAGCATCTGTACCCAAAACAGAGTGACCAGGAGCACTAGGACAGTGACTGTCCCCTGTGCTGGCACTGCTGGGGCACCTCGAGTGCTGTGCCCCCTTCTGGGCCCCTCATGAGAAAGGCATTGAGGGGCTGGAGTGTCCAGAGATGGGAACGGAGCTGGGAAGGCTCTGGAGCCCCAGGAGGGGTTGAGGGAGCTGGGAAGGGGCTCAGGCTGAGGAAAGGAGGCTCAGGGGAACCTTGTGGCTCTGCAGAACTCCTGACTGGAGGGGACAGCCAGGTGTGGTTTGGGCTTTGCTCCCAGGGAAATACCAATGGAACAAGAGGAAATGGCCTCATACTGTGCCATGGGAGATTTAGAGTGGATATCAGGAGGAATTTCTTCACTGAAAGAGTGGTCAGACATTGTCAGGGGCTGCCCAGGGAGGTTTGGAGTCCCCATCCCTGGAGGTGTCCAAGGAACACCTGGCCATGGCACTCAGGGACAAGGTGGCCATTGGTCAAAGGTTGGACTTGGTAATACTGGCTAAATTCAGGCTTTTCCACCCTGAATGATTCCATGATGTCAGGGCTCTGCAGGCCCTGGAGGGTGATGAGGGCTGTGGATCCCAAGTGCAGCCTCCAGATCTTCTGCTCAGAGCCAGGCTCTGTTCACTCCAACCTCCCTTCTCTTGTGAGGCTGGGCAGAGCAGGGGACCTGAGCTGGCTGGGGAGAGAATGCCACCAGTCCTTGTGCTCCTGCTCCTTTGGGAAGAGGCTCAGATCTTCCCTCTCAGGTGACACACCAGGCCAGGCTGGTCAGAGCCATGGTGGGAACCAAAAACCAGGGACGGGGGACCTGAGCTGGCCGGAGAGAGAATGCCACCAGTCCCTTGTGCTCCTGCTCCTTTGGGGAATGTTGTATTGCACTAAATAGTTATTTAGTTGTTTGCACTGGGTGTTTGGAGAAGGCTGGGATCTCTCCCCCTCAGGTGACACATCTGGCCAGGCTGGTCAGAGCCATGGTGGGAACCAAAAATCAGGGACAGGGGGCCTGAGCTGGCTGGGGAGAGAATGCCACCAGTCCTTGTGCTTCCTGCTCCTTTGGGAAGAGGCTCAGATCTTCCCTCTCAGGTGACACACCAGGCCAGGCTGGTCAGAGTCATGGTGCAAATCAAAAAATCAAGGGCCGGGGACATGAGCTGGCTGGGGAGAGAATGCCACCAGTTCCTTGTGCTCCTGCTCCTTTGGGGAAGGCTGGGATCTCTCCCTCCCAGGTGACACACCAGGCCACACTGGTGGCCAACTAGCCTCATTCACCTTCTTCACAATCATCCTAGTTTTATTCCCCCTTGCGGCCGCCCCAGAGAATAAACTACTCTAACTCTAATTAACTCTAATAGTTTATAAAAACATTGGTCTTGTAAGCCAAAGACTGAAGACTAAACCCCTTCTTAGAGTTACCCCACCATCCTATCTCAGGAAGAAAGGATTCAAGCCCTCATCTCCAACTCCCAAAGCTGGCATTTTTAACCAAAGAGCCATGGTGAGAACCAAAAATCAGGGTGGGCAGCTTCCCCAGGGAGCTGAGCTGTGACACAGGACCCAGCTGAAGGGTGGTGGTCACAGCAGCTCCACGAGCTCCACGTTTGGCCATGTTCCATCACCTGTTGGGCAGTTCTGCCAAGGGCTGTGCTGGGTCTCACCCATCACTGCCACCACGATCAGCAGCCTCAGAGCCAGCCTGAATTAAACTTATCTCAAAGCAGCAAATCCATCAGCTGCCATCAAGAGTGCTGTCTAGCTCAGGTCTATACATCTGTGTACACCGTAAAGGGCAAAATATGACTTGGCTTTTATTACTTTAATTAAAACATGAGTGAAGAGTATGAGATTCATATTAAATTGTATTTTCCTGGCTGCTGTGGGAAGGAGCTAACTGATCTGATTACCATGAAGATTACAAACTATCAAAGTGAAAAAGAGCTTTTTGCAAGTATTTCATATTAAACCTTCAAACATAACACTTTAAGAATAATTATAGTTGTATTACTGGAAAATGATTCATGAATTCTGAATAAATATAAGGCCCTTAAAGGGAAATGTTCCAAGACCACAGTTTTCATTCCAATCTGATGAAATTTAGTATCATTTTGCAGCTGTAGAATAGAATGAAAAAAAATATGTACATAGACTGTATTGAATATATGTCAGACTAAACTAATGAGATTTTTTACATCAACTCTGAGCACGAACGCAGACAAATGGAATAACCATCCTCATTTTCTATAATAGAAAGCACCAAAAGGGAAGGCAGAAAGGCTCTTTCTGCTCACAAGTCTTTATTCAACCCTTGATTGTTAAATAATATATTTTAAGTTCTCATATCTTGCCCACAGAATGTTTGAACTGACACTAATGGGTACGTAAGAGAAAAGAGTGAGCTCTAAGAAAAAAAAAGTGAGGAAAGGCTAAGATTGGGAATTTTATCAGTATTCCCAGTGGGCTGTAATAAAGATACTTTTCACACAATACAGTGAATGTTTACAGCAGACAGTTTAGTTTCCTTCCAACAATTATGAGAGAAATTGAATCTCAGGAAATGTTAGTTTTTGCTAAAATTAGACATAACAATAAAGATACCCCTGAAAGTTTATTAAGGAGGGGGAAAAAAAGAAAGGAAAAAAAAGCCATCAGTCTCTGGAAGACAATTTAGCAAATTTATTTTAAGAATTCCAGATGACTTCTAAACAAAACCACACACCTACGTGGTGCTGAGGGCTCAGGTTCCCCATGGGAGCTGCTTTTCTCCTGAGGAGCTTTCTTTCCCAGGCTTTATGAATTCCTAGTGCATTTTGGAAGCAAATATCCAAAAGGCACTTGTTTCCAGGCTGGATCCAGCTGCAGGACAATGCCCATCACTTCTGCAAGCAGATGGAGCAACAGGTCACATTTTTTGGGTACAAGTCAGGGAACCCACACTGGTATTGAGAGCAAGTTACTGAATGCACCTGAATGCAACTTCAGGAAGGATCGTGCCATGCTCAGAGATGCATCCAGAGATGCTGGAGACCCAAAAACAATTTAAAAATAAAAAGGGAAAGATGCTCTGTAAAGTGCAGGAAACTCTGGAGTGCTCTGAGCAGCTCATGTGATGATGTTTAATTTTTGAAACACAGCAAGTGGAACATGCAGTGGAATTCTGCCTGTCCTGATTTCCAGACTTCTGCATGGAGGAGTGCTGCAATATCCCTGTTAGAGACACCTGCTTTCCTCCCCTTTTGTCCATGCAAGCCTTCATGTTTTACTTCTTTCTCACTCTGTTTCAGTCTGGAAAGATTCCTGTTATTTGATATCAAGAATAGGGATGGGAGGAGAACAGGTGAAAGCTGATGCAGGGATCAGCTGGCAGACAATGTGTCCCATTTTGGCTGTGTTTGGGGTCAGACTGGCCTGATGCTTTTTGGTAACACCAAGTGGGACTCGAGGTGCCCAGTTGGGTGCTAGAATTGGCAAGAGAAGCACTTGGCTCTGAGTCATCCCAGGTTTGTGGAACTATCTAGGCCTTGTGTGGGCTTGGATTTGACAGATAGCAGCTGCAGCCCTTGAGTACACCAGGAAAATGTGAATTTTTACCATGGGGTTGATGTTTTGGCTTTGTTATGTGCAGCCCTGTTGTGCTCAGAGCCTCACCCCCCCCTCCATCTCCATCCCTCTCATTTTGACTCTTCCACTTCCCAGTTTTTTAGATCAGTTCAGGTTCTACCTGGTGTTTCTAAACCAGTGAAAATAACAGAAACACCTCTGAAGCTGCTCAAAGAAGGGAGAGTTTCAGGTGGTTTGGCCTCTGGGGAGCTGGGGCTGGGTTTCTCTTCTGCCCTCATGCCTTGGGTGTTTGGTTGGGTCGTGTGATGAGGGTTGGGCTGGTGTGGATGTGAGCCCTCTTGCACCTTCTTTTCCTCTGCACAGCCATTCCCTGTGTGCACAAATATTGTCCATGGCCTCTGGATCTGCCAGTGCCAGCACTGGAGCTGCTCCTTGATGCAGGCTCCTGGCTGTGAGCAGCACATTGATGCCCTGGCTGTCCTCCTAGATGGACAGTTGCCCTTACTTTAGGGAAACATTGCTATTTTGTTTATTAATGTGGTGGTTTTTCTTTTTGCCTTCCTCTTGAAAGGAAGATTCATACTCTCACTGCTCATTTTGTCCAGGTTGTTTAATGCTTTAGAAGGAATTTGATGAGTGTCTGATTGAGGGCATAGATGAGCCTCTCCCAGCCATGTGTGTGTTCCTGCCTTTTTTTAGATACCATATATAAGCCTGGCTTTATTAAAGAAAAAAAAGAAAAAGTTGTTAAAATTGTTAAACATAAAATCTGTTTGTTTCCCAAAATTCACATATTGGAGGCTTTAAGGCTGAGATTTTCACACCTACTCTGGGGATTTGGATACTTGGCCATGCACCACGTTCCAGCTCTCACAGTTCTGTCATGAGTCTCTTAGTGCTTCCTGCTTTCCCTAACAGCCCCAGCACCTTTGTGCTCCTGTGACATGACAGCTTCTGCTTTGGGTAAGGGAGGAAAAAGAACAAAATTCTTGGAGCTGTGGTTGTGAAGGAAGAGTCTTAATTGTGGCTCTCACCAAATGCAGAGGAGGTACAGAGAGATCCTGTGTGATTATCATGGAATGCTTTGGGTGGGAAGGGACATTGAAGTTCACCTTGAAGTTCCACCCCCTGCCACGGCAGGGACACCTTCCACCATCCCAGGGTGCTCCAAGCCCTGTCCAGCCTGGCCTTGGGCACTGCCAGGGATCCAGGGGCAGCCACAGCTGCTCTCCTCCCCCACAGAGCTTGACCTCACATGGATTGGGAGTACTGGGAGTACTGGGAGTACTGGGTTCAGGGGGTATGGGCAGCCAGAGGTTGGGCTTGATGGTCTTGGAGGTCTTTTCCAACCTCAGTGATTGTGTGATTGAGTGATTCTGTGTTGAGTTGTGGATATTTAGGATCTGCACAGAGTGAGACATCCCAACCCCGTGGTCAGTCTGTCACAGACCTCCCTTGGCCAACTGTGGTGGTGTTCACAGGGGTCCCAGGACCAGGGAAGAGATGAGGATTTGACTCCATGTTTTAGAAGGCTGGTTTATTATTTTATGATATATATTATATTTAAACTATATTAAAAGAATAAAAGAAAGGATTTCATCAGAAGGCTAGCAAGGAAAGAAGTGGAATGGAATGATAATAAAATCTTGAGACTGACCAGAGAGTCCAAGACAGCTGGACTGTGATTGGCCATTAATTAGAAACAACCACATGAGACCAATCACAGATGCACCTGTTGCATTCCACAGCAGCAGATAACCATTGTTTACATTTCATTTCTGAGGCCTCTCAGCTTCTCAGGAGAAAAGATCCTAAGGAAAGGATTTTTCATGAAATGTGTGTGTGACAAGGAGCACCAGCTCTCAGAGCAGGAGCAGCTGGATTTTCTGTGGCAGAGCTTCCCTGCACACCATTCCTGAGGCTGGGCTCCCCTGCCATGAATCACAGGAAACAAGAGCAGGTGAGCAGTGGATTTACCCCTTGTCTGCCAGGCAATCACCAAAAAACCCCAGCTTGGTCACCTGAGGTAGTCTGCATTTACAGGATGGGTTTCCAAGGTTGGGCTCTTTAATTAGGAGATTGAACTTAGAGAAGACTTAGGCCAGTTCTTTGGGTCAGCAAGAGATTTGCTTTGCCTGATCCACAGTTAAAATGGATGAGATGTGGTTTGGTTTTTTTTTTTTTTTTTAATTTCAGCAGCTTTAAATTCTCTCTCTCTGCACCATTTCCATGTACTTACAGCACTGCTCTGCCACAGGTCCCCTGACATTGCAGCTTCTGAGAGGTGAAGTCCTGAAAAGTTTCTGAAAGGTGAAGGATTCAACATCTCCCATTTTCTCCCCTCTGCAACAGCATTCCCAGGCTGCTAATAATGGATAAGATGGGGGCAACTTGACAACAAATCAATGTATCACCAAAAGTGATACTGGTTTGGGGTGAGGGAGATGTTTCTTCTAACCAGGGGAGTTCATTTAATCTTTAAAAACTGGTAACTCCTGTCAGCAGCTTTATTCAAGTCTTCCAAAGGTATTTTTGTGCCTGGCTTCCTTGGCTCCTCGTTAGAAAATTGTCAGGAATTGATTCCAGAGGCTGGCATCCCTTTTGGGGAATTTCACTCTTTTAAACTACAGAATTTTTCCTCTGGTGCCTCCTGTGTGCGATGGCAACAGTAAAAAATGGGTCCCAAAACATTTACCTTGCTCATAGGAACCAAAATTCAAATCCATAACTCACATACACTTTCTTTTAAAATTTCATTAAGCAAACAAACCTCCTCTGATTGCAAGAAATTTTCTGGATTCGGTGCTAGCTGAAATGTTTCTTAAATCAAAACAGCTCTTATGGATTTGTTTGATATAAGGAAATTAAAGTAAAATAAAGCACCTGCATGTGGAGAAGGAGCTGCTGGGTCAAGAAGAGCTTGGTTGGGAGTTCTCAGGATGCCCAGGGCATCAATCACACCCCTCAGCAGACAATTCTGGGCTGGGAATTCTTGGCTGGAATCTCCCCACATGGAAAAAAAGGCTTTTAAAACTGAAAAGAGGAATTGCCAAATGGATAGTGGGGGTAATGAAGCGTGGGGAGCAGAAAAGAACTGGACTTGGGGAAGGAAATTCTGTGTGCTCCTCACAGGAGCTGCAGCACAAGGAGCCAGCAGGGCCAGGGGAGGCCAGCTGCAGATTTAGGGGGCAGGGTTAGATGAGATATTGGGATTTTGGGATATTGGGAAGGAATTCCTGGCTGTGAGGGTGGGCACAGGTGCCCAGAGCAGCTGTGGGTGCCCTGGATCCCGGGCAGTGCCCCGGGCCAGGCTGGAGCCCCTGGGACAGTGAAGGTGTCCCTGCCATGGAATGAGATGAGCTTTAAGGTCCCTTCCAGCCCAAAGCAGCCCAGAGCATCCCCTGGCTCTGACACCTGCACCAGGATGGATTTTCTCATCACCTTTGTGCGCAAACCCAGCTCAGCTCAGGGCAGAGCTGTGTGCAGGTGCTAAAACAGGAGAGGAGACAAAGCTGCCTATCTCCTCCAGCCTTAAAATATTCATGTATTTACAGCAGTTACAGCTGCCAGCTGCACGGGTACCTGTAAATATCAGCCAGGGGCTGAGCAGAAATGAGAATAAATAACCAGCAGGGCTGGCTGGCAAATCCAGATCAGTGTTGAACATGCACAGTGGGAATTCAGGGTGAGCATGGGGCGCTGCATTGCCAAGCAGCTCACGAGTGCTCCTGCTGCCTCCAGCTGCTCAAGGAGCTTCTCCTGCTCCCTCCCAGCTCCTTTTAAAGAGTTCTTCTGACTTTTATGAGGCTCTTTCTGTTAAGTAGATCAGCTCACTGAAAATTCTGCTTTCGTGAGCTTGAACAGATCTGTCTGGACAGATCTGTTTTATCATGGGGAACAAAATGAAATGGGTTAATTTAAACCCACACATTGGGTTGGATTCACTGTATCTGTCAGAAAAAAGCAAAAATCAGAGTATTCTCACTGTCTTTTGTGCCTGGAGAGACCAGAGAAACTGTAATAGCAAGAATATTCAGACTGTTCCTTTTTCTCCTGGAGCTGCTTAACACAGTTGCAGAGTCAGAATCTTTATTGCTTTTGAACAAAGCCAGTGTTTTATTTTGATTGCCAACTTGTCAGATTTTAATAGCATAATCTATGTAGCTGAAAGTACGAAAGTGTAGAAATAGAGTCTTCTATCTGCTTTCATATTCTAATTCCTATGAGTATTTTTGTAATAACTGCAAATCCAGGAGGTTTCTGAAACACATTTATGAGCAAGGCATTTCAGAGCCATGAATGCTCGCTTCAAAAGGGCCTGAGAGACATCTCAGAACCCAGAGATGTCATTTTCCTGTGCATTGTCCTTCTCCTTGGCACTGCAGCTCCTCAGGGACCCTCTCAGGCTCCAGCACATCCATGGCACCACACAAAAACCCTTCCCTTTCTTTCCAGCAGGGCCAGGGATGCTCAGGAAAGCTGGAGCTACTCTGGGCTGACAGCTGTGAAAGGTCACCAGGTTCAATCAGTTCCTGTCATTTCCAGGGGAAGGAAATGGGGAAGGAGCCAGCAGAGCCCTGGGAGGGATCCAGGGTGAAGCCCCCCAGGATTTGTCAGAGCTGTCCCTGCTGCTCACAGGAACTGGAGGCTGGATGGTGGCTGGCCAAAAAATGGGATTTTTGTGGTGGCAAACCCCCAGGGGATTCGCAGCCCTGTGAAATCAGCTCACATCTGATCCATCAAAACCCAGCTTTCCTGAGAAAAGTTTATCTGGGGAGGGGATTATTTCAACCAGAGATTCAGCCAGACTTGCAATCCAGAGGAAAAAATTCCATTTTTTTTGAGCTCAGCGCCTTCTGTTATTCCTTTATTCTGCCAGGTTTTTGGCAGACAGCCACAAGGGTTGAAACTCCACGAAGAATAGAAATGAAAGCCCAGTAAGGGGTAAACTCCAAACCAGGGAGCCCAAGACCCTTAAATGGGATACCCAGGTGTTCCTGCAGGACATCCTGCTGAAATCCTGGATGAATGGCACAGAAATGTCCCCCCTTGGGCTGGACCCCTGGAACTCATCCCAGGAATTGTGAACGGGCTAAAGAAAAGACAGGAAAGCTCTGCTAAAACATGAAACAAAAGTGAATTCTTTGCAGCCAAGTGAATGAAATCCCACCCTTCGTGGTTTCCATTTTCCATTCATTTTCTGTTCCTTCACATCCAAACCATTCCTTTTACACCCAAAACCTGAACCATTACCAGTTCATTGCAAAGCTTTCCTTGAGAGCTGTTAAAATCCAGGATTTTCCTAATTTAAAGGCCAAAAAACCTTTCCTCTCTGCAAGCATTTTAGGGAGTCTCAACCACTGCTTATACTTCATCCTCTGGGTGTTTAATCTATACTCTTTTAAAGCAAATATTTTTTAAAATAAATGACAGTAGTATAATAACATCACTTCCTAATCAAATATTAATGCTTTTCTAAATGTTTATTATGTTGTTAAATTAAATTATTTCCATGCATGAGCAGAACAGAGGACTCCCATTCTGCAAAGAAAATGGTGTTAAATCAAATATTTGGCCATTTAGCAACAATTTCTTTGTTTTCTCTTCCCTTTTAATTTCATCAAATTGAAAGGAAAATCACAGGAAAAAAAAATTAAAAAGAGAAATTCTGTATTTTCTGAATTTATTATGAGAAGATGTATTTAAACATCATTTATCAGAGACAATCATTTCACAGGTGCAGTGCTAATAAAAGAACCAAGCGCCACCCCTGGCTCTAAAGGATATTTCCCAGCAAAGGCTGGGATTTGCTCCTTGTCAGAGCACATCTCCATAAATCCCTGCAGAGTTTGAGGGTGAAGCCATCAGCTCTGGGTAATCCCCTCCTGCAGGCTCAGAGTGACAAATGCAGCTCCCCTGGAATGGGTGACTGATCCCTCTCTGGCTGCAGTGCCAGCTGATGGGGTTTATCTGGTTTTTAAGAATTTTTACTGCTTTAAGACACTGCCATGAGTTGTTTGGAGCTGCCTTTATTCAGAGAATCTCAAAGAACTTTCAGCACCAATTACAGCACAGACGAGCAGCTGAAATTGTTGAGATGGTGGCACAGAGGGCACGTTCCTGAAAATCCTTTTGTTCTATAAAACAGCTCTGAAAACAATCAACAGGGACAGAGACAGAACAGAAGGTAGAAGATGGGCACGACAGCAAAGGAAAACCAAGCTCAGTTTATTTCTATCTCTCATTATTTGTATTTTCTTCCATTTGGGAGCCTGATTGCTCTGAAAATTCAATCCAGTTGCCAGCTCCTTTATCAAAATTGTCTTCAGAGCTACAAAAATTCACAGAGAGCTGTTAAGATAAAGTTGTTTGGAATTTGTTATTCCCCAGCACAAAGCACTGCCTGTAGCGCTGATAATAATCCAGGAAAATCCTGGTTTGGATGGAGAGCAGGGAATGCCAGCACTGAGAACGATCCAGGAAAATCCTGGTTTGTGCCAGCACTGACAATGATCCAGGAAAATCCTGGTTTGTGCCAGCACTGACAATCCTCCAGGAAAATCCTGATTTAACTGGAGAGTAGGGAATGCCAGCACTGACAAGAATCCAGGAAAATCCTGATTTAACTGGAGAGTAGGGAATGCCAGCACTGACAAGAATCCAGGAAAATCCTGATTTAGGGGTGGAGAGCAGGGAATGCCATCCAGAGTTTGAGGTCCTGGTGAGGGAGCCCTGCAGGTTTGGCACCTCATGGGTCACACTGAGGATTTCCCAAATTCTGCAGGGGCCAAGTCATGGTGGAGCTGGGGTAAAAAGCTCTTTTTGGAGGATTATTAACAACACCTGCCCCCTCTGTCCATGCCTGACAGCTGCCAAGTGTTGCTGGACAGTTTGCTTGGTTTTCTCAGCTGCTTTGGAGAGCAGGAGTTTCCTGGTTTCTGGAATTCTGAGCCCTGTTTGTATTCCCCCAGCAATCTCCAGGAGAAACAGCTGAATGTAAATATTTTAAATTTTCCTTTTCCTGTGTGTTCTGGGATCAGGGAATGCCATGGAAGGGTATTTAGGGATCATCCATCCCACCCTGCCATGGCAGGGACACCTTAAACCGCCCCAGGCTGCTCCAGCCTGGCCTTGGGCACTGCCAGGGATCCAGGGGCTGCTCTGGGAATTCCATCCCAGCTCCTCCCCACCCTCCCAGGGAGGAATTCCTTCCCAAAATCCCACCTAAAGCTCCCCTCTGGCAGTTTAAGCCATCCCCCCATGTCCCTCCTCTGTCAGTGCATCCCCAGCTCCCTTCCCTGCCTTTCCCAGGATTTTCCTGCCCAGGCTGTGGCAGCTCCTGCATGGACAATGTCCCATTCCACACCCCCAAAGAGCAGGCAAAAATCTGAATTATGGGTCAGGGTTAACTCCCAACCAGCCCAAAGGAACCTTTGGAGGGGACGTGGTAAATGTGGAAACAAAGGCTGATATTTACCAGCCCTGGCTGGGAGATGCTTGGAATGAAAAGCTGATTTCAGGCTGGGAGGAAAACTGTGTTTTAATCAAGTGTGACAGATCAAGAGCAATAAATGAGCACTTAAGGTGGGGGATATTTATTTCCCTGCTTCAGGTTTATAAGGGATGAGTGAAACTGCCCAGTGCAAAATAAAATTCAACTGTAGCTTTGATCCAGAGCTCCACAAATCTCCGCAGAAAAACCTGAATAGACCTGAAATAATCCAAGTGAGTGTATTATTTTAGTAAAACAAACCATGCTGCTAGAAAGCTTTGGAAGGGTTTCTTTTTTATTATTATTATTATTAAGCAATTTTTGCTGTTAAAGCAGTGCTTGGCTTACTGCAACATAATTAAATAAAAACTTCACTAAGAGCCATAAAGAGCTGGGAGGTTTTGGGTGGCACTTTGCTCTGCAGCTGTCCTGCAGGGAAGGCTCAGAACTCCAATGCTGAAACAATATCTCAGCAATGATTTGATGAAGGCCTTTATTGCTGCAATAAAAATTTGCTCCCTTTTTTTTTTTTTCAGAGCACATCTTCATCTTCAAAAAAAGCACTTGGGTTTGTTCTAGACAATGTTTGTAGCTGATGGGACTTTTTTCCATCCCCTATTTTCAAAGTGATGAGCTCAATTTCCAATACTGTTGCTGCTACCATTGATTTTTAAAAGAAGAGAATGAAAAGCGAGTTCAGGTGGATGTTTTCTCACCAACTCAACATCCTGAATCAAGCACTGGATGTAATTTATATATGTGGTGTTCTGAAGAAAGCATTGTCTGTCTCTGGATAAATAATTTATACTTTTTAATATTTCAGCACAATCAGTACAGCTGATGTTGCTTGGAAAAAATATTTTTTTTCCCTATCCAAGCAGCAAAATGTTCCTCAATTCAACATATAAAAAGGATTTTAGTAATTGTGTGTAGTAGAGGGTGATGCTGAAAACAATAAAATATCTCTCAGATGGGAACTTGTGCAACACACTTGCAGGAGTGGGTTTTAATTATTAACTAGTGAGGAAAAAGTTGGTAAAACATCATGAAACAAGTTTAAAAAACCTGAATTCCACAGAGACTTTTCAGATATTTACCTGCATTTATTAAGTCCCCAGGTATTGTCACTAGTAGGGATATTTATTTTAACACAAATTCTGCTCAGTTTACATCTTCCAGGTGTGGGATGTCCTCAGGGCTTTGCCTGTCTGTGCTGGGGGATTTTGAGCCCACCACAGGAGCTGGAAATATTCAGTATTTGGTTTGCTGTGGTCAGATGTTGAAATTCAGTTTACAGATCCTGGTGCCATCCCTTGTGACCCTGGTGCCCCATGACCCACAGATCTGGGGTTGGTGCCATCACCTGTGACCCTGGTCCATCCCTTGCAACCCTGGAGCCCCCTGACCCACAGATTTGGGGTTGGTGCCATCCCTTTGTGCTCCTGGTGCCCTCTGACCCACAGATTTGGGGTTGGTGCCATCCCTTTGTGCTCCTGGTGCCAGCACCTGTGACCCTGGTGCCCTCTGAATCACAGATTTGGGGTTTCTGCCATCACCTGTGACCCTGGTGCCCTCTGACCCACAAATTGGGGTTGGTGCCATCACCTGTGACCCTGGTCCATCCCTTGTGCTCCTGGTGCCATCCCTTATAATCCTGGTGCCCTCTGACACACAGATTTGAGGTTGGTGTTATCCCTTTGTGACCCTGGTCCATCCCTTGTGACCCTGGTGCCATCTCACCCACAGATTTGGGGTTGGTGCCATCACCTGTGACCCTGGTGCCATTCCTTGTGGTCCTGGTCCATCCCTTGTGACCCTGGTGCCATTCCTTGTGACCCTGGTGCCATTTCTAGTGCTCCTGATGTCCCGTGACCCACAGATTTGGGGTTAGTGCCATCCCCTGTGACCCTGATCCGTCCCCTGTGACCCTGGTGCCATTCCTTGTGACCCTGGTGCCATTCCTTGTGACCCTGGTGCCATTCCTTGTGACCCTCGTCCCCTCTGAATCACAGATTTGGGTTGGTGCCATCCCCTGTGACCCTGGTGCCATCCCTTGTGCTGCTGGTGCCATGGTGCCAGGGAGGGCTGCTGCATGAAAACTGGGTGTGGTTGGAGGATGACCACGATTTACCATCATTTCCTTGACCCTGTGTGTCTAAAATGTGACCCTTTGTGTTTCTAATTTTATCCACATATTTAATTTTATAGCAGCTGAAGTGTAGGATAGTAAGAATGGAAGAAAACAGAGACAAATGTGGTTTTGTTGTTGTTGCTGTTCTTTTGATGCAGAATGAAAAAAGTACAGCTGTGAGATCAAGCCAGGTTTGGGTTGCAGGTTTTGTTTTGGTTTTTTGTTGGGTTTTTTTTTCTCCTCAATAAAGATGTTCAGGAAGTTCTTTAAATAAGGACTCTGGGCTGTAGATTTGTCATGCAGATTTCCCAGCAAGCAATTAATGCTCCACGTTCAGAGGCACTTAGATGAGGCAGATGTATTCCTGGCAAGGGAAAAGCTGCAGATTTTGAAGGATGCTGACAGCCCTTTATCTTCAGACAGGAAAGAGCCTGCCTAGGAAGCCCTGCAGTAAGTAAATTATTTACTTCATCGTGTGCTACTTAACAATTCTGTTATTTGATTGTTGAGGACTTAGTAAAAGAGTGAGAAAGCCCAATTTGTCTTCAGCAGAGTTTCCCAGGGAAGGAGATTCAGTTTGTAAGAGCAACAGGAAGTGTTTTCATCTCTTATCCTAATTTAAAGCAAATTACTGGAGGATTTTTCCCTCTCCTAATGGCAGCAATCTCCTGTACTGTGGAGACCCTCAGCAAAGCAGTGCACTGAGATTTTGCTGATGGGATTTGTGCCAAAGCCATCAGTTTATGTCCAGGGAAAGGAGAAATCCAGAGAGTGTCCTGGATAAAGCTGCCCTATCTCACAAGGGTCTGCAGGGACAGAACGGCTTCAAACGGACCCAGAGCAGGTCTGGATGGGATATGAGGAAAAATTCTTCCCTGTGAGGGTGGGGAGGCCCTGGAACAGGAATTCCCAGAGCAGCTGTGGCTGGTCTGGATCCTGGCAGTGCCCCAGGCCAGCCTGGTTGGGGCTGGGAGCAGTGGGAAGTGTCCGTGCCATGGCAGGGGAGGGATGGATTCCCACCCAAACCATTCCGATTCTGTGACACTTTCTGGGATTTTAGACACCCAAAACTTATTTCCATTTCCATCACAAACCACAGGAAAACAATGCAGTGTTTTCAGTTTGCTGTGCCCCAGCAGCTCCTCCTCCTGCCTCTGCCCACAGCGAGTGCCAGTGCCAGGGCCTGCCCTGGTGCTGCCCACTGGGGCACACAAGTGCACTCACACCCCTCCTGATCCTGCACAGTTCAAGAGGGAGCAGAGAACACCACCAAGCCCAGGGTTATTTTTCATTCCCATTTATTTTTCCTTGTGATTAAACCCTGCTTTTGATGTTCCAAAGCATGAGTGCATCTCCCTCACCCTGAGCTAAAGAAAACCAAACCAAACCCAAGCCCAAATTCTTTTCTCTGGTGAACAGTTCACAAGAGGGTCACCCAGGCACAAGCTGAATGTGATCTGCAGTGGTCTGAGCCTTTCCAGCCACTCCCTAAGTGATTAAAAATTCATTTTGGCCAGGTCACTTTGGTGGAACAGAGAGGTGGGAACCTTCTCTGTGCTGGAATGTGAATTTGCTGCGCTCCCTCTGCGCTGGAGTTCTGTGTCTGCCTGGAAAAGTATTTTCAGTTCTTATTTCCTGGGTGAGGGAGTCCATTTGGCTTTAAACCTCCAGTTATTTTACACCATTGCAGGGAAAAATAGGCTTGTTTTTAAGAGCAGTCTCCATTTGAGAGTGTATTTTGTTGTGTAATGAATTCTCTGATTCGTGGCAGCCTCAGAGGCTGTAAAAACCCTTCCAGCTTGCAAACCTGAAGTGCTGTAAAAGTTTGAAGGCATCAGATATTATTCAGGGAATTATTGAAAATGGTGCTGTTGAATGGCTGAAATGGGGGGAAGCAAAGTTTGCATTAAAAACAAACAAAAAGCAAGAAGGAAACTGCCAGGGAGCTGCCAGGAAAGAAATGAAAAAAGAGTTGGCCAGGGAAGGGCTCAGTCTTATTTTAATGGACAGGGTCACCCATGCACAGTTTTCCCAGGGAAAATCACAACTGGACACAAATGCAAAGGATATATTAAATAAATGCCGATTTCCCACTGGGTTCCCTCTGTCTCTGGGGGTAAAATCAGGTTGTTGCTTTTTGAATGGGCACAGGTGAACAAACACCCACCCGCTTCAGGACTTGGTTGGGATCTGGTGTTTTCCTCCAGGACTGAGCAGAAATCATCATTTTAGCTTTGAGTTATACCTCTGGCAAGACTTGGGGTATAAATCCATCCAACTGATCAACCCTGGATGAATCATTGATCTAACCTGGATTGATTTAGTGATTCCTATTCACTAATTCTGGCCATTTGACTCCAACACTGCACGCGCTGTTTGTGTGCTGGTTCTTGGGTGGAAATTCCAAAGAATCGAATTCCTGCACCACATTTCCAGCACAAACCACTGCCCTGGTCATTCCCTAAGGATTCTGAGTCTCCTTTGTCCTGCAAGTCAATAAATTACTCATTCATTATCCTGCTAATGAATTACTGGCCTGGAGAAGAGACTGCTGTGACAAGAAGGAGCCAACTCAGTGTTAGCAGCACAAATGTAAAGCTTGGAATTAAAGCAGAGCTACTATTTAATCTTGCTCTCATTTCACCTAAACTGTTTGAGCTCAGGATGCAGCTGGAAATCACTCCCAGTGAAAATCCTGTGACAAAAAACAAGTCCCAGTGACCAAAAGGAAAGATTTGAAATTAATAATTCAGAGTGGCAGAGATAAAGCAGCCACATGATGCAAACAGAACTTTAATCAGATTCAATTGTTCTGTTGAGTAATAAAAGCAAAGAACTTTCTTGTCTTAGGGCTAATAATTCATTTGACCTGACAGTTATTTCAGAAGGCCTGGATGACTTCAAATGGAAGTTTCTGGGGGATGCTGTGCACTGATAGATTTGGTATTTGGCAGCTATCATAGCACTTTATTCCTGAAATAAAGGTTTTGTACTTCAGGCGCACAATTAGACAAAAGCACTGCATTCATCTCCTCTTGCCTAACTTCCTATCATTATTTGTCAAAATCTTTTCTCACCATTTTTTTGGCCCTGTCAAAACTGGATTACTTTTCCTTTAGAAAGTGATTCAGCTCAGCTGAAGTCAGTAGGCTTGGTTTTTTTCTCCATCTCTGATAAGATTAGCTCTGATAATGCCGGTTTTGCTGCAAGCACCTGCAGAATTCACAATGAGTTCAGCAGGGCAGAGTTTCATGACTACATCATCTTTTTTTGACACACTCTGTCTTGTCTTTCTCCTCCTGCTCAGCTACACAATGTTTCTATATTGTCATTTAATATAAAACAATATTCAGAGGGCGTATTGCAAATTGAAAATATCTTCCTCTGTGCTAAGATCAAGTGCATGACAAAGCACTTTGATTTATTTTCATTCCATAGCCCTGTCCATCCTGTATTTATCCCATAAAACCAATTTACACTGTGCTTTAACGCGTTTGGCTTTGTTTTTTGTTTCTTTAATCAGATATATCAGAGATATAACAGCTGACAGAATAATGCATTGGGAAGATCTTTAACTAGGAAATTATTTCCTTCTATTTTAACCCTTTGTGAATTCTCCTCAGAAAAGTTAGAGTGAAATGCAGGACTGATCTTTTTCCCCCTTAAGTGATCATTTAATTGAGTGGGCAGAGTGGTTTGAGAGGAGGGATGCTATGAGTCTCCAGACAGAGATTAGATTTAATTGTGTGGGCAGAGTGGTTTGAGAGGAGGGATGCTGGAATCTCCAGACAGAGATCCCTGCTGTGCCTCACCCTGCTCAGCCTGCCAGCCCTGGAATTTCCCTGGCAGCAGCCAGGGAGGAAAGCCCTGCTCATTTTCCTCAGCAAGTTCCAGCAGAAGGGTTGCACACAATGAAGTGCCAGCAAGGGCAGTAAATCTGGGCAGGGGGAAATGCAGCCCTGCCCACAGCCGCTCTGGCAATAATCCAAATAATCCATGGATTCCTGCTGCAATTTACTGCTCAGCACAACCATATTTATTCCCTGCACAGACAGCACCGATGCCATTGGTGGCTGCTGATAAGCAAAGGAGAGGGAAAGTCTATTCCAGCATTTCCAGGGTCCTGTCACCCATAAAATCACAGGAGAAACAGAAATAACGCTGGAGGTATTTGCTGTGATGAAGGGCTACAGTGCACTGAATTCCCAGGGGAATTAGACTCATTCAGAGCCTGATTCCATACTGCAAATGCTGCAAGGGCTTTGCTGTGGGGTTTTGTTCTATTGAAGGTCTGCTTGCATTAATCTCAGGGTGATCCCATTCTGTGCATCCACAGCCTGTGTTGGGGAGCAGGGAGGGCCGCAGGGTGTGAACTCCTGCCTCGTCTCTTGGGGAGTTCCTCACACTGACCTGAACAGACATTGCACTGATTTATGGCCAAATGAAAGGATTTCAGGCACAGGAATGGCTGTAAATTGGTTTTCAGCCATTTTTGTAAATGGAACATCCACCAGTTAAGGGGACGAGGCAGGGTGGTCTCTTTAAAATGTGCTCAAAGTGCCCAAGGAGTGAATTCAGTGTGTGGTGCCTGTGATGCCTTGAGAGGCTGAGCTAGAGCAGAGACTGGATGGAGATAAAGAATAAAGCAGGGATTTATTAAAAGCATCTCCTCCATGGATCCACCTCGGGCAGCAGAGCCCAGCCAGGGCTGCACCCAAGATGAACCAAAATGGCCCCAAAATGCACGGCCGGGCACGGGGTCTGTCCCT
>JAWWMN010000069.1:13091241-13107748 GCA_035047745.1 Catamblyrhynchus diadema | reverse complement strand
GGGAAGGGAAGGGAAGGGAAGGGAAGGGAAGGGAAGGGAAGGGAAAGGAAGGGACATAGAGCTCCCTGCATTTATTTCTGTGTTCTAAAACCTGTTTGTAAAAATGCTCTGTGTGCAGGGGTGTTCCTCTGGGGGCTAAAACAAAGAGTTGGCAGCTAATTGGGAAATTCTTCAGGCATCTCACACTCTTCCACTGCATTCATCTTTCTAGGAATAGTATGTAGATAAAATATGGAAGGGGAAAATACAGCAGAATTCCATTTACTCCAGAACCATCCTTTGTATTTAAGAAATGTTCTGTCTCAGAAAAAGAACTGATCCAGCAAAGTGAACAGGACCAGGATTGGATGTGTTGGCACCTGGGAATCATTTCCCAAGCCCCGTGCCCATTTTCTCAGTTGGTTGCAGCCCTTGCTGAGCCATAAAAAGGCCAAAGTGATTGAATTAACTCTCATAAAATGCTCAGACACTGCTAGAAAATGATGTCACCACACATAAAGCCTTGTTAAAAAAAAATGGGAATATGTTTTCCTTCTCTGTGTTTCAAAGTTGGTTTTTCCTTTTTATTTAGTGACAAAAGAGCTTGTGAAAATTTCAAAGCTACCTCGGTAGCTTTACAAAAATACTTTTGCCACCAAGTTCTTTTGAGCAGGATTTTTTTGGGCTCTGCAGTTTTGTGGCTTGTGCAGCCCAGATTGCTGACAGCACAAGGATCCAACAGACAGAGCAGATTTCTGCACTGGGGGAACAGAGGCAGGCAGGGGGAGCTGGCTCTAAACAGCATTTACATCACTGAGGAGTGAAAGAAAGGAAAAAAGAGAGGGGATTTTCCCTTATTTTCACAAAAAAAAAAATATGGATAAAATATGAATAAACCAGATTTTAAAAGTAACAATCCTGCTCTCGTTCATAGAGAAGTCACTGATAATAAAATAAATCTCTGAATCTCAGAAAGTAACTTCTTAAGTTTGTCCTTACCACGTGTAAGGCTAAAAAGTTTTCTGGCACAATCAGCATTTGTAAGGTACAAAGCTCCTGCAAAGTGGGTGCAGGATGCGGGTGTGGATCCTCGCCTGGTGCAGCAGGGGCAGGATTGTGCCCTCCCCAAAATCAAAGAAGCTGCTGGGACTGCAGAGGATCAGAAAGGTCAGCTCCAACCCTTACAGAGCAGCCCACTGCAGGGCTGGAGTTCTTGGAAACCAATCAAACCTCCAATCATAAATACCCCTAAAAAGTGACGTGTGTCCTGAGCTGGTGCCCCTCAACAGGAAAATGCTGTGGCAGGACATGGGAAGGCAGAAGGAAAAGGAATTTTATTTTCCAGCCTGGCTCATCCTCTCTCTTCTGGGAGCAGGGCAAGATCTGGTAGCTCAAGTTGTGTCTAAACCCCATTGTTTGTTCTTATTTAAATATTTAAGTGTGGCCTGCCTGGCCCCAGAGGCCACCTCTGTGATCACAGCAACTCCATTTAAACCTTCCCTTTAGCCAGCAAAACAATTAATTGGCAATTCTGGTTGTAGAAGCTTTTCCATCAAAATGAATCCTTTCAGTGAATAACTCCCCAGTCTCTCCAGCTCAAGTTTAAATAAGCATTAATGACTCTGAAGAAATCAGAAATGTTTTGCTGAGGGGCAATCAAAGCAATATTGAGCCAGCTCAGGATTATTGCTGGGTGCTCAAGCAGCCTTTAGAGCTCATGTGCTCACAAATTAAAGAAGTTAGATACATTTGATCATTCAGAAATTACACTGACACCTTTAATGCCATTTTTCTTCTGTCTCAGTAGCAACATTTCTTTTACATTACAGATATATCCATGGGCAGGGGGAGATGGCAGATTTGACCAATTTTATACAAAATACCAATGCTCCATCTGAAATAAACTCTTAGGACAAGTAACCTCTTTATAACATCATGCAAACGATGATCTGCAATTCCAGGTGGTTGAGATATATATATATTTATATACACACATTTGGGGGTACAGCAGTAACACGTTTTGATTGGTCATCACAACTTTTTGAGATTTTTCAGCAATGTGAATCATTCATCTTCTTGCCAGGTCCTTCCACTTCTTCCCCAGCTGCAGTGGTCAGTACAGCAACAAAACTGTGTGTAAAAAATCACCTCCTACCTGACTCACAGGAGTGCAAAGTGCCCACCAACCCTCCTGAAACAGCCCAAAATCTCCTGTGGGGTGGGTGAAGAAATCAGGAATTTGGGCACAAAGCTGTGCCACCAATTCCCTGGTATCTTCTCAAGAAGCACCAAGCAGCCATAAATCAGATTTTCAATCAGTGCAATACCAACAGGACGCACTGCACTCGGCCAGCAAGGGAAGGAATTGGAAACAGATCCCAAAAGCAGCAAATCCCAGCCCAAAGTGGCTTTCAGGGAAGCTCCCAGGTTGCTGCAGATGCTTCCACCCACCCACATTTTCAAATATACAGAAATTTTTTATTTAGAACCACATCCTTCATGATAGGCAAGGCACAAAGATCCATCAATTCAGTGTATTTGGGGCACGAGGGATGAAGGTTTCGTTAGCAGCTCATGTGAAAATAATTTTATTGAATATTGAATACTGAATATTGAATATATCAATCTGATGGCACTGGAGTTTGATGCTGATGGCAAAACCTAAAGCAGAGGTTTCATCCAAAATCCTTTGGAATCAATGTGATTCTCAACACCAACTTCAGTGAGGCCAGGATTTCTGCCTAAACTCTATTTTTAAATTAAATGCATAGGTTATTTCTAGATCACTCTGATTATTAACTAACTCGTGGCAGCTTTTCTGCCTCCCGGGATATTTTCTGTGAATCCCAAAAGTTTCCATTTTGCATATAATAATTATATCCAATAAAAAAATAGTATGAAGTGACTCCCAAAATCCAAATGTCAAAAATTCAGCTAACATATATTAATCTTTATTGTGGAACAATGTGATAATAAATAAGTTTATGAATTCACGTGACCTGTACAAAAAGCTGGGAAGCTTTTGCACCAAGTTAGGTACCAGTTATTTGCCTTTCATCTTTGTTAAACAAATAATCTAAAATTTTATACACCTGTGGAGTTAAGGCAAAACCAGATAAGACCTTTAACACAACAGAAGGGCTGGAAAATACACAGAAATACAAACAAGGGGGGTCTCATCTCCTGCTGACAAAGTGGTTGTGTCTAAGGAAGGAATCCCTCAGGAGCTGAATAAAGCAGTAATTATCAATCAAGTTAATTAAAACTGAAGAACAAGTGTGAGGTGTCCTGCAGGGCAGAGCTGTTCAGCAAAGCTGTGCCTGCATGCCCACCTTTAACCCTGAATGGTTGGAATCTGCTTTTCCTTTGGGAATCAGTGGGAAAGAGGAACCCTTCCAAACCCAACCAAAACACATCCACAACCCCTCAGATTCATGGAGGCTGGACTTGGCTGGGACTGAGCTTAAACATTTGGGTGAACCATCCAACACACAACACAGAGGGGAGAGCTCAGATCAGCCCCTCAGTAACAGGAATGACCTCTCTAGGACAGGGGAATGGATGATGGCAGTGCAGCCCAGGACACAAACATGACCAATATATCAATACACAGCTCTTTGGCAGCAACACACTAACTCTTGCTTGAAGTCTGAACTCAAACCCTCCTACATGAAAGACTTGGTGCCAGTCTTTTCACAGTTAAAGAAAATCCACTTCTTCCCCGAATCCAGGAAGGGAAATTGGAATAAATCTTGCAGGCAGCTCTAGGCTGAAACCTTAAGTGTTGATATTTATTGCCTGCTTTAGTCTCAGGCCAAAGATGTTGTATTTGGACACACAAAATTCTGTGGAACTTCTGAGCAGTTCAGATGGGGCCAGAATCCATGGAGAGAATCCAAAATCACCCATGAGAAATCAATAAAGAACCATCACTCCATGATGACAGAAACGATCTTCATGGAACAAGGATGAGTCCACACCGGGATGAACGCCACGGGAAAATTGACTTTACAGGGGGAAGACCAGGAAGCCAGAGAATGTCGAGTACTGCCACCCACCAACCAGATTTCCTTTCTCCAGCTTCAGGTAAACCTTGTCCTCCTTGTCCAGGTACAGCAGGACCCCGTTGGTGGCGGCCTCGCGGGTGACGTCCTTGTCCCCAGCAAAAGCAGAGATCACTGGCTTCCCATTCAGCATCAGATTCACCTGCAAGACAGCCCCTGAGAAGCTCTAATTAACTGCAAAACATCAGGAACTACCCCTGAATATTAACCACGGTGCAAGGGCCCAATCTTCAGTGATTTTTGGGTTGTTTGAAACTAATAATGACATTTCTTTGGCACAAGCACGTGGATGTTCATGAGCTGCACCTGCAACTGAGTGAGGCATCACCTCATTTTGCCTGTCTCAAGGGTTATTTAGTCACACAGGAAAAATAAATATATATTTTCAAGAAATTTGGGCACCTGGAGATGTTACATGAGGCGTCAGAAGCACCAAAGTGGGCTGGGAGCTCACACTTCACTGGGAACAAAATGTGTGTCCCTCTCAATACTGATGGCAACACAGTTCTGAAGTTTAGAACAGATCTTTAGCTTTATAAACTGGCTCCATTTTTTTCTATAAAACACTTCCACAGCCTCTACTCTGAAAGCAGCATCCCTAAATAAAGATGGGCAGGGCCTGGGGGAATGGGCAGATCCAGGCATTTTTCATTTTCCCCAGGGCAAGCTCTCAGCTTTGCTGCTTTTCCTTTCCAAGCAGCTCTAATGCAGTCACAGGGGGTGAATTATGGGATGCTTACCCACATCCACTGGGCTGGCCCTGCATATGGTCCCATTAATTTTAATGGGAGTCACCACAGAATAAATTAGTGCTCAGCAGAAGTCAGGGCAGCAGAGGCTGGTATTTATTTGGGATTCACCTGTCTGGGAAATCCACTTAATCAGGCATCTCCAGGGAACCAGCTGCAGTTTAATGATATTTGATGGCTCTAACAGATGTTGTGGGGGCAGAGCAACATCCCTTGTGAGGGGAGCCTGCAGGTGATTTAATGGGGCTTAGATTCAAACCAGTTTGATCCACTGCAATGGTTTCTGGTTCTCCTCCCCATTTACCCCACAGGAAAAGGGCATCAGGGCTTTACTCATTTCTTGGCTTGGGTTTCTCACTCTTTCTGCTCCATCAGGTTCCCCTGGAATCATCTGACAGGAATTTAATCATACCAGAAGGCACATGACAGGTTTGCAGGGGGTGGTCTCACACTGAATGCTCTAAAAGGGGCCAAGCAAACCCATCCATCACCTCAGAACCTCTCATCCATGAAGGATTTCGTGCCATGCACCAGGCTGGAACATTCCCTGCCACGAGCCCCAGACTCCCAGGTTTGAGCTCCTGGTTTGTGAAATTCCAGAGTCTGAGCTGGACTCCCAGAAGCCAAGGCTTGGCATCTCTCTTGGCAATGGGCATTTTAAATCCACCGAAGGGGCTGACATACACTTATTCAACCTCCAGTATGCCAGGGAGTGAAAAGAACACTTCTTGAGCACATTAACCAGATTTAAAGCTCGTTGTAGAGATTTTTGTGAAGTCAGTGTTTCACTTCAGGCTTTGTCATTGACCTGATTGGAATTAGGATTTCCCACTGTGTGCTGAAGGGGCATTTCCCCAGAGATGGCTCGTGGCTGTCACCAGCTCTCTGCCATCTCCGCTCCCCCAGGAGCTCCAGCACACCCCAGAGAGGGCACAGAGAGATTCCTGAGCACTGCTCCTGCAGAAACCCAGCTCAGCTCAGCCTGGCAGCCCCCAAACCCCATCCAGGAGCAGCAGAGAGCAGGGAAGGGCTCAGGCACCTCAAGGGACCTGGAGCTCTCCTGGGTGGAAATGGGAGACGCCACAGAGGCAGCTCTGGCAGCCAGGAGGTGTCACAGCAACTGCCTGACCTGGCAGGGACATGAAGGAATTACTTCAAGGAATTTGCTGTTGGCTCAGCAAGGGGATGCTCAGGAATTTAAAGGCTTTTCCCTCTTGTGTTTAATCAGGCAGCTCCTTTGCTATTAAAGAAGTGCAGAATTGCCCCTTTTCTCTAATACATCACATACCTTTTATACATTGCGTGATGAAAAAAGGAGTTTGAATTGCTGTAAGGGTTCCCTAGAAAACATTGCTATAGAGACATAACCAACCCAGGTCCTCAGCACCCTGAGGGCATAACCAGGTACCTGGCACCAGATGCCAGAGCACAAATTGTTCCAAAACCACTCAAATCTGATACCCAGAACTCCTGTGCTCCACACAATGGGTTTAACCTGGTGCAAAACACGACTCTTAAACAGCATTTCAGGGAAATTCAGAGCTCTCTTTGACTCTTGGATCATTCATTCTGTGGAATGCTTTATGTCACCCAGATATTCATGGCATGGAAGCAAAGTTGGGGTGATTTATCTGAGGTGAGGATCCTGCCTTATCTCTGTTCATTTTAAATTAATGGACTCTACTGCTAGGAAGTCAAAACCACAGGTTGCTGTAAACAAAGCTCTTTTTCCTTAAAATCATATGAAATGCTCCTGTGCTCAGTCAATATTCTATCCTAAGCAAACCATTTAAATAAAGATTTTATAATCATACTCATCAGCATACCTGAATTGTTTGACTCTGGTAGACTTTAATTACGTGGAAATTGAAACTGTAAATTCCTTTCCGTGGTGATACAAAGACAGACTCCAACGTGAAAAAATTGCCCACATTTACAAGGATCTACAAACAGAAAAATACAGCATGGAGATTAGTACAGGTAGTGAGTGCTAAAGAAAAATACAGATTATTTACTTTAGAAACCATTTGCCCATGGAAAATTTAATTTACATCTAAGATGGTTTATTAATTTTCTCTCAATTACTTTGAATAACTCATTAAATGGATATTCAGTTGTATTTATAGGACAACTTCGCTACAAATAAACTAAGATGGGAATTATTTCTTGCTACTACACCATCCCCTCAAGTCCTTTCTTCCACACATGTTTTAAAGAGTCATTTTTATTCCTCATTCCCCAAAACGACATGAAAACACCAATTCTGGGAGTGGCACGTGGCTTTTGGCTGAAGAGCAGTGGCCAAGCCAACGCTGCCTTCCCAAGGAGCCAGGTGTGAGCAAGGACTGCAGGAGGAGCAGGAGTCAAACCCAGCTCAGCCAGGCTGAGCTCCTGGAGCGCCTGGCACAGCCCAGCAGAGCCTGCCTGGGAGCCCTCGCCTGTTTGTGCCAGCACTAACAATAATTTGGGTTTAATTAAACAGAGAGAAGTGACACAGGGGAATGTGCAACATGAGTGCATCACCCATATGCTACATATCCTCTGTAATGACTGCATTTTGCTCCTTTTACCCCTAATTATGCTTTATTTTTAATGGATATTCCCATCTTTGTGCCAGGCAGAGCCCTCAGAAGCCTCCAGGAATGTCCAGGGAGTCTTGGGGTGATTTTTAATGGATATTTCCAGGTTCCTTTGTGCCAGACAGAACCCTCAGAAGTCTCTGGAGTTTTGGGGTGATTTTTAATGGATATTTTCAGGCTCCTTTGTACCAGGCAGAGCCCTCAGAAGCCTCCAGGACTGTCCATGGAGTTTTGGGGTGATTTTCGGTGCCAGCACTAAGCTGTGGGGCACGTCTGGCTCCAGCTGCCACCACAATTGACTGCTCAGCTCAGCAGGGTGTAGGGACAAGAAGAGCCACCAGTCTCAATGACTCCGGGAGCTGGGATTAAAGCGTGTGCTGGTACCTGCCCGTTAATATCAGCGCTGGGCTGAGCGGAGCTGGACTGTCAATTGTGCCGGGAAAGTTAAAGCGTTTTCCCTTAGAATTCTCTCTCCTTCCTCCCTCAGAACCTGCACAAACCATCTAAACTCTACCCCGGTGCACTGAGCTCCCCTGTCCCAGCCCCTCGGGGCGATGTCACCGCGCTGGTGTCACCGAGCGCTGCCCCCGCGGCGCCCCCGCGCTCGGCGCCGCTTCTCCCGCAGGTGCGGAGGGGCCGGGGCCGCAGCCGGGGGCAATCGCGGAACCTCCGCAGCCCCAGGCTCAGCTCGCCGTGCCCTGCCGCTCTCCCCGGGGCGGACTCCCGGCTCTGGGATGCGGGAAGGGCACCTGTTGCTGCGGGGGATGCGCTGCCCGGGGGATGCTCACCTGGTCGAAGTAGATGATGCGCGTCTTGTTGCTCATCTCGGAGGGCTCGTGGTTGGTGCTCCGCACGGCCGAGAAGGCCACCTTGGAGTTGGCGGCCCGCACGGAGATGCCCAGCGGCGAGGAGGAGGACGAGCCCTTGGCGTCGGGGGCCGGGTTGGAGTCGCACACCACCAGGCACTTGCCCTCCAGCACGATGGGCTCCGTGTCGTTCTGCGCGGAGGCGACGCGGCCGCCCAGCGCCAGGGCCAGCAGCAGCAGCCGCCAGCCCATGGTGCGCACCCGCGGCCGCTCCGCGCCCCGCTCCGGCCACCGCGGAGCCTCCGCGCCCCTCTCCTCCTCCTCTCCTCCCACTGCCGCCGCTTTATGCCGTCTTCTTCTTTTATTCTTGTTTTTTTTTTTTTTTCTTCCCTCTTTTCTTTCTTTCTCTCCTCTGGCTCTCTTTAAGCTGCCCAGAGAAATCCGCGCTGCCCACAGCGCCCTTCCCTCCCCTCTCTCCGCATCAAAAAAGAGCGTGAGAAGGGGAGGTGGGGGGAAGCAAAGCCCTCAGGTGAATTATTGCTGAGAGGGAGGAACGAGGAGCGGCGGAGCAATGAACCCATGTGGCGCTGCCATGCCCGCCGCTAATTCCAGCTGCAGGTCCGGGATGCTCGGAGCGGGGAGTGGGAGCTTCCCAAAGCCGCCAGATGCTGCTCTGCCAGCAGTGGCAGAGCTGCGCACTCCCCTCCCCTCTCTCTCTCTCTCTCTGTGTCTCTCTTCCCCCGCTCCTCTCCCCAGCACAAATCCACAAATCCCCAAATCGCCCCCTCGGCAGCGCTGAGGTCACAGCAAACCTGCCCAGATCTCACCCCTCGAGGTTTCTGTTGGAATGCTGGGGGACACAAGACAGGTGATGGACTTTGGACCCGGTTAACAGAAGAGATTTGATACCAGGATGCCTTGGCAAAAGCAAAGGGAACTTTGAAAATTAGACCTGGATTGCAAGAAGATTCAGTCAAACAGGTTTACCGAAAAAAAGAAAATCCCATTAAACTCTGCAAGCAAGAGAGGTTGTTATATGCATAAGTTTGTGTGTGTGATTTTAACCTAATCCTGGTAGTACACATTACTAGTCTGCCTGAAATAGCATATGGGTGTTTGGTGTGCAGAGCTGAGGGTGAAACATTAATTCTGCAGAACTTGGCCAATCTTTGAGAAGCCATAAAGCAGCCAAAATTCTTACCAAGCATCAAACTCCCTAAAATTCAGAAGGTCAAACTCAAATTTTAAGGAATCCCATTGGTCAGGCAAGAGGCAAAAATATTTCTGTTTTTAGGAATGCATCAATATCCTCTTGCTCAGTGACACAACAAAGGGTCCAGCGGGGCAGCAGGATTTACTGCAAGGAAAGGAAACAAATACTAGAAATCAAACAATGCAAGAAATCAAACAAATACTTGCAGCACAGCTTTGTACCTCTTGTAGAAATTTGATCTGCAGATTAAAAGATTCACTCCTGTGCACATGAGGACTCCAACAAAACAAAGCCATGGCAGAAATATTTATTGTAAATACAAATTTATAAAGAGTTCCACACTATTCCAACATCTCCTGCTTCAAACCTCTTCTGTCCCTGGCCTTTTAACACTGCATAAGTAGCAGCAAATATAATTCCATCTGCACAGAAATTTCATTTGGAACTTGAAACTGCTGATGACTTGGAGAGATCAGTGGTTTGTCAGAGATTAAAAACTTTACAATTCTAGAAACTGGCTTTTGATTTTGCTTTGTTGTGGACAATGACATCAGGTGTCTCTGTAGATATTCCTCCTAAAATCCATTCTAACCCTGCTCTCTGCCAGTTTGAAGCCATTCCCTGTGTGCTGTCTCTCTCCATCCCTGTCCAAAGCTTCTCCATCTTTCACTGCAAGGCTGCACTGAGCTCAGCCCTGGTCTCCTGTGCAGGTGAGCAATGCCAGCTGTGCCAGCAGAGCTGCTCCATCCCTCTGCCCATCCTGGAGCCTCCTCTGGGCTGGCTCCAGCAGCTCCAGCTCCTGATGACTTTCACTGGAGTAAAATGGGCTGGAATTTGGCCAGGGGACCCCACAGCTGGGCTGTGGCCATCAACTTTCTCCAGGTGCTGCTCCAAGAGACATCAGGGCTATCAATAATATCCCTGATCCACAGATCCACACCTAAGGAAGCAGCCTGGAGAGTCCCTGTCACCAAAATACCTGATCCATATCAGGAAACACCTCCTCCTTTTTCCCACCCAAACAGAAGGAAGAGAGCCCCAAGGCTGTTTGTTACAATCCTTTTTTGGGTGGCTGGGCTGGGCTTTAATTGCTGAGGAAATGAGGGAAGTTTGCAGGGGATGCTGTGGGAGAGGTGAGCTGAAAAGTGGAGATTGCATTTAATTCATAAGCAGCAAGGTTAATGATTGCTCTTATTTCATCTGACAAAGAATTCCTCAGTATTGATCCAGCTCCCTCTAACAGAGATTTTGTGTTTGTTCCTTTGAAAGAAAAATGAATAAAATAAATAGCAACAGCACACAACAATGGAAATTCAGTTAGATTAAGCTCACAGCTTCTTTTCCTTTCTGGACACACACTGTGTACCTGAAACTGCCTCCAGCTGGGAGAATTTTGCTGTTTCACAGGAGACTTCCAGCACTGAGGCAGCTTTCTGACAGAGGGAAGAGCCACAGGATAAAACCCCACGTTTGCATTTACATTTCCTTTTACCTCTCGCCTTGTAAACCTGCATTAAATACAATTTCTGTATCCATATTGCATGAAACCTCCCAAATCTCTTCTGAAACAGAACATCCTGCTTTGTATAATTAGTCATTTGCTTTGCAAAAGGGAGGAATAATCTGCCTCACACTTCCTCTCACGCTTGGTGCTTGTACCTGGAGGCCTTTGGAATTTTTCTAACCCCTCAGTAACAGAGCTCTCCTTCCTCTCCTGGCTTTTCTTCTTCAGCCCAATTATCTTTCCCTTCATTTGCTGAGCCTGGAGAGGTTTTAGCAGGGAGCTGAGCACCCCCAGCCCCGCTGGGTCCCCCCAGGCTCTGCACAGCGCTGAGCCCACCCTGAGCAGGAGATGGGGCTGAGGGGGAGCAGGGGGGCTCCATCCCATAATAGTGATGGCATTCCCCACCTGTGGTCGTGGCCAGGCTTTTCCCTGGGCTCTGCCATCCCTCCAGGCTGGGATTGCAGCTCCTGGGCTGGCTGGGGGCTCCGTGTGCTGCTGGCCCCAGCACGGCTGGCTCGGGGCTCTCTGCTGCTCAAGTTGTTTCTTGGCCAAAGCCAAGGCAAGTTCACCTGCCTAATGAGCCCAATGAGGTTCTTAAAAACAGCCTGTAAATGCTTTATAAAGGAAACTTCACTTCATTTATAGGAGCATAAAATGTAAACAGATCCTGTAGGAATAGAATGAAATCTTCAGCTGTACGCTGACTGCAATGAGTAGAAGGTTTTGGTCTTTAATCCACACTGATGCAGACTCAAGCCTAGGTTTTCCTTGCTTTATTTTAATCTAAAATCCAATTTTCCTTGGTTTTTTAAGTACACTTTTTTATACTTTCCCTATTTTAATGCACCTCACCTCAGCCCATCCCATCTCCAAGAATTTTCTAAACTTTCTGCAGCAGCAGAACAGAGAAAACAATAAAAACCAATTTCCTACACGTATTTGTTGGGCTGCTTTAGTTTCCCTGCCACTCTGCTATGATAAATCTGTGTTCTGATGGCCTCCTCAGGAAAGGGAATTTTCGAGCTGCCTGTGAATTCTGGAGGTGATTAAGAAAATGAGTCAGCAGGATGCCTGCATGTGTAAAGGCAGCACCGCTCAGATCTGCTGACAGCTCTGGCACCTGAGGTCTTCATTCAGCATTTCTGAGCAGCCAGACCTTCTCTCTGACCAAAGCTGAGCACAACCCAGCAGCAGGTGAAATCTGGGCTTTGAAACCCTCGCAGGCAGATGCTGGGAGCAGCAGCACCTTCTCCTTGATGGATGGCTGGGAATATTCCAGTTTTTCTGCTGCTCTGGGTTTACATCAGTGTAAAAGTGAGAGTAAAATGTGACTCTGGAAGTTCCTCTTGCTCCCCCTGAGGTCCCAAGTAGGAGTGAGTTGTTTGCAAATGTCATCATTAATCTTCACTAAACTGTCTGCAAATAGCTTGATATTTCTTGTATTTGTGTTTATTCAAAATATATATTGAATATATATATTCAATATATATTGAAATATATATATTCAATATATATTTTGAATAAACATAAATACAAGAAATATTTACATGTTTAACCCTGCTGTAAAAACAGAAGTCAGGTGGATTAAGGCAAAAAACCAAGTACACACATTAACTGCTTTTAAAGCAGAGATTTGCATTTAAAACTTGTTATAAAGCAAAATGTAACTATTGGTTTACTATTGTATTTCTGTTACTTTTTGCATGAATTCCAGCCTTTGGTGAGGGCGTCAGCACAGCTTTCCTGCCTGCAGAAAGGGAGAGACAAAGGCAGAAAAAGGATTTACACACCTGAACCACAAAGTTTTGTGCATTTTGGGCTGAGGAATTTCAGAGCTGCTCCATCCCCTGCAGCTTGGAGAGCAGGGGCACCACAGCAGGGCTGTCCTTCCACGGGGCAAGGTCAGTAATTCCATCAAATGAAGGGTTTGGATGGGGTTTGATTTTCCTAATCAGCTTCATTCCTGACAGCAGAGGAGAGATCAGATATTCTGCATGGCAGGATTCAGTGTGAGCATTGGTGACAGCAACTTGGGATATTGTCTGGGAGTTATTTACTGCCTGAGAAAAGTTCCTGGGCTGGAATTGAGCAAATTTCTATTTATAATTGCATTATTTCAGGCCAAGTCCTACAGAGCTCATTCAGGAAAATTTCTAGGAGCTATAGGAGGAATTTTGGTATAAATCTGCTCATCAGTAGTTGATCTTTCTGGACAATAACCTTTGGGGGTTTTTAGGTCAGTGCTTATGAGCAAATGACATCACCATAGCAGAGCTCATCAGTTATTTACCCTTATGCAAAAGTGTCAGTGATTTCTGTTTCTATACACATTGCAGCATTTCTGAACTGCATCCAGGGACTTCAAATCTGCATCTGAAACCTTTTGTTTCAAATGTCTCATTTGTCAAAGGAGCTTAAAGCAATATTTAGCTACTTTGCGGCTTTCTCTCATTTAATTACTGCTGACTGCCATTGTATAAAACGTCCCCAGTGGGCAAAATTCATCCCTGGGTAAACAGGCAGCAAGTGGGAAGGCTTAAAGCTCATTTAGCAATGCCTGCAATCATTTCTGTGTGCTCCCAAAACCCTCTGCGCTGCTCACACACATCACACCGTGCTGGGAGGTGAAGTCAGTGCTAAAGAAAATTTTATTTTCACCAAGTGTTCATCCCTGAATTAGCTGGAGCTTCAAAGTCTCTCCTGCTCTTTGTTACTCTGGGAATAAAGCAGCTGGTTCAGGTTTCAGTCCATTCTAAACCGTGAAAAAATTCATATTTACATTGAATGCAGGGAGAAAACTTACCAGGTGAGCATTTTGGCAGCCCATTCGTGCAGGGACTGGAGCCTTGCACCTGTGAATTGCCACATCCCAAATTCTGGGAGTGAGGCAGGGCAGGATCTGTCCAGGAGCTCTTTGAGGCACCATCAGAGCAGCTCCTGGGTTTGGAGTTTTCCACATTTTCTTCTTTAAGATGAGCAGTTTCAAGCTTGTTTGTGGTTTTTCTGAGCCACCAATTTCTTGAGCACAGGAGGATTTTCAGAGAACTCTTCCAGCCTCGGTTGTTGTGCAGTGAGCCCCCAAAACCCTTTCAAAAACCCCACTTTTATTCTCTTTATCTAACAGCATTTCCCCCTTCTAAAACTGGTTAGGATTAGAAAGGCATTAATTCAAAGCAGAAACCAGCATTCATAAGTGATGTCAAAGCTTTTCTGCACAGAACACCTTCCAGGTGACCACAATTGTAATTTTACTGCTCATTTATACAAATTAGCAGCAGCACTCTGCCTGGTGCCTGCAGTTCAAATAGGAAAAGGAAAAAAAAAAAAAAGAGGAAAACTGGAAAGCAAAGTTCAGCCACTGCCCTGGGATATAATTGCCCATTTGTGGAAGTTAAATTTTTTCCACTGACTCTAGTGCTGGATAATCTCTGCTCTTTGCATCATTGGTTTGAAACCCTGAGAGAATTCTGGCGCTGGGGAAGATATTTGTGTTTCAAGCTGTGAATTCCTGAAAACCCCTGGTGCCCCTGTGGGAGCTCAGATCCCTTCAGTGAGCTGTACCTGAACCAGCTCCATTCCTTCAGCATTTCCTGGGGCAGGTTCAAGTTCCCTGGGACATTGGATAAAGTCAGGGATTTCTCCTGGGAGCCCCAGGCCCAGGTGTGGCGCTGCTGAAGGCCATTAATTCTAACAGAAATACAGAAATTATCCTCCCTGCTCCTGCCACCCTGCCAGAAATGAGCATTTGAAGGCAACAAACCATGGAAAGAAATCTCCTTTTGCTCCTGGAGCCAGTGGCTCTGACACTGCTGCGCCGTCAGCAGAGGAAACTCAGTGCGGGTTTGACCCACAGCTCCACACAGGCAAACACTGAGACTAATTTCAGTGGCCAGAACTTCTTAGAACACCTTCACTAAGATTCCATATTCCAGAATGTGCCAAAAACCAGCTCTGTGGGGAAAAAATACGTAAAATGTAAAAAGAAACATGTAAAGATGTAAAAATACTGCAGCTCTGGCAGGTCAGATTGCTCCTAGAGTAATATTTTCCACAAAGAGGAGCATCCCTCAAAGCTTTTATGACTTTTGCAGGATAAAACCATCACCTGCTGAGGAGGGAATCCAAGGACATTATCCACAGGGAAACTTGGAGCTTGTCTACAACATCCCAAATAAATGTTGAGGTGTAAAAAGCATTATTCTCTATGCCACCCAAACACAATAACACGATTTAAGAGAGCTGAAAAACCCCAGCCTTCTGCTAAATAAGTTAAGAAATAAAGAATGAGCTAGGGAGCAAGGTCTAGTTATTTTTTACATATAAATCAGGATGTCTCAAGCTCCCAGGCACTGAAGGAGCAGCTTATTTAGGAAAATGGAATCAGCTCCCACTCCATAAGAAAGCTTTGTGCTCTCTGAAGGGGATAGGACTTCATGCCAAGAAGGTACTTTTTAAAATTTTAATTAATTTTTTTTTTTTAATTAATGCTCCAGGATGTTCACACAAAGGCACAGATATCGACCACTGGGCAGGATATATTTTTAATTGGCAGAGGCCTTGCCAGCTGAGCACTAAAACAAGTACAAGCTCTTAAATAGAATAATGGAGAAGAAAGACCTGGGGAAAAAAGTAATGAGGAAAAAAAAAAAAAAGGAAAAAATCTTTAGTTAAGAGACTTAACAGGATTTTGGAGCTGAAAAACCATGAAATTTATCATGAGCATCACGACTGCTGCTCGGGGATGCAGGGATCCTGATGCCATGGAAATGGCACTGGGATCCAGGATTATCTGACATGAGTCCCATGGAAATGAAGGGAATTCAGGTTTTGGAGCTGTAATCACACACATGCAAAGCTGCCAGTGGTGCTCACAGGGCAGCACATGCCCTGGGCAGGCACTGTGGGATGGGGCTGCAAGGAATTAAAAGGGAATTGAATTTTCCTCTCCCAGGCAGAAATGAGGGGTGGAAGCTGCAGATCCTGTAGGTATCACTGCTCTGATGCTGACCCAAAGGCAAACACAGCCAGCTTTGTGTAAAATTAAACACCTGGATTGCTTCTGCAAATGTTTCCATGTAAAACAAGTCTTGGGGTGCCAATTTTGGTTCTGTTTCATTCCTTTTGCCTCTGAGGAGGGTGACTGGGAGCACAGCCCTATCAGGAGAGTTGGGAAGCCCAAATGTGACATTTTTCATGGAAAAAATCTTCCATCCCCACCTCCCAGCAGTGCCCAAGTGTCCCTGCAGTGCTGGTGGTCGCCCTTAGCCCTGAAATTCTCTGTGCAGGGGCAGCCAGGCTCTGTCCCTGAGCTCCTGGGGTCCCACCTGGAGAGCTGATGCTGGAGGTGGAGAAGCGTGAAATCCCAGCTCAGAGAGGGTTAAATTCCAGCTCAGAGAGGGGTTAAATCCCAGCTCAGAGAGGGTTAAATACCAGCTCAGAGAGGGTTAAATACCAGCTCAGGGAGGGTTCAATCCCAGCTCAGGGAGGGTTCAATCCCAGCTCAGGGAGGGTTCAATCCCAGCTCAGAGAGGGTTCAATCCCAGCTCAGAGAGGGTTCAATCCCAGCTCAGAGAGGGTTAAATACCAGCTCAGGGAGGGTTCAATCCCAGCTCA